>VWPU01010370.1:0-64165 GCA_013398955.1 Callaeas wilsoni
TCAACTCATGAACCCTTCATTAAGTTTTTTTTCTGTCTGCTGCTCAGCTGTGGCAAGGGAGGGTGAGGTTTTTGTGGGTGCCTGGCATTGGGCCAGGGTCAAACCACGACAGATGCCCAGTCCTGAAATTCAGCCATGAATAATGTGCATGGTTTTACTGCCTGTGAGCTTGTGATTGTAGTTTCACAACTTTCTGACCCATCTGAAAGTGCCCCAAACCTGATCTGATTTGTGGTGGGGAGCTGTGAAGAGCTGTGTAGGACTCCCAGGTTCCCACACAATTTGAAGGGTTACCTTAAAGAGCAGCCTCTTTCTGGGTCTGGACAGCAAGGTCATGCATCTGGAAGAACCTGGTTGGGAAGATGACTGATGGATGTCTTCTCAGCCCTGGTTCCTTCTGAGGAGTGGGATCTGTTGGGATGTGTCCATTTCCCATGACAAACCCTCAGCACAGTCCAAGGGCCGGTGAGAGGTTCCCTGAGCTCATCCTGCTGGTGGTCGTGGGATGCTGAGAGCTATTTCTTATCCCTGTTGCTATCCTGCTGCTTGAGACCAGTGGAGTGTATGCATTTTGTATACAAGCAAAACTGGATCTAAGTTCTGGTAACTCCTGCAACAAGGAACAGGTAGTTCTGTTTCCCTTAGGCACTTGCACAGATCTAACAGCCATGGGATAAGCAAGGTATATATTCATCCAACCAATCAGTGGGAATAAGGGGAAACATCCCAGGTCCAGATCTTCGTGAAGAAAACTAAACCCTACCTTTTCTGGCTTACCTGTTTCTAGTTTTATCACAGAAGTGGCTAGGTTCGCTCTGTGTTTTCCTAGGAACTGTTTTTCTGTTGTCACAGTCAAAGCAAATTTCAAGTTTCATTAACTTCCTGTCACCTAATTAGACATAAGCAGTTCCAGGAAGCTGTTCTTCCTTTTATCCTGAAAGGTTTAAAAATGTGAGAATCAGTAATAGAAAGTTGTAGGTATCAGCTTCAGAGAATATTGTGGTTCTGAGTGGAGCTGATTGATATGGAAATGCTGAGGATTAGCAGTGTAATATTCATACTTTCTCCGTACACATTTTACAAGTGGAGAAGACGGTGATTTTTTTTTTTTCTCTACAAGTTTTGACAGGAGAAAACTCTAAATGCAACTTTTTTAAAACTTCAGTGATTGTAGCATGGGGAATGCAGATGAGGGGAGAAAGGTTGTACCCTGTTAGCTTCTTTTATCTGGCTGGGGTCTACTGACAGTAGGAGATGAGTATAAATAAACCTGCTGTAACAGGAAAGCAGAGTAGGAATTGACTCTGAAGGAGGAACTTAGCAGAAATCCCAGCCAGAGACTATTTGAACTGATTGACTGTGCAGCTGAAACCTGAATTAACACCACTAGTGAACACTAGATGAGAAAGCTCTTCTTGGGGACAGCTCTGACTAACCTGCATTTTAAACCTACAGTGAGTGCAGCTCTGCAAAGCTTTCTGGCTTTGTTGGTCTCCTGATAATTTCTTCGTTGCTTAACATACCATGAAAAAGTTTAACCTTCCCTATCCAAACAGACACACACTTGAAAATTAAAAGAGCCTCCTGAAGTTCCTTCTCCCAAACTAGATGTGTTCAGTGTTCTGAAGTACTCGGTGGCCATCTGAGAGTTTAAGTGCCCACTTAGGGAAGTGGATTGTCAGCTCTGCCAGCCATCAGTGCTTTGGGGCTGTGAGGTGGAGCGTTTGCACCCTCTCATCACTGACACATCCTCCCCACCTCGAGGAACAGTCCTACAAGGCGACCTCTTTGTGACACAGGTGCTCATTTAATTTCAGCTGTAGCTCACATGCAAGGAAGCCAAGTGTGGCTCCTGGGGAATTCTGTTGACTTCGGGAGATTTACCGTGGCGTAAATCAGAGGCCAAGTGACAGAGGAAGCCCATATGTTCTCCTGGAGTGCTGATTACCGGGGAAAGGAGCTGGATCAGAAGAAAATGATTGCACCCAGATTGTTTTCAATGTTTTAATGACTAGCTTAAGGCAGCAAATAAAAACAGAATCAGAGGTGATTTATATTTTTGCTGAAATCTAAACAGGTCTGGCCCTAGGCATTTGCATTTGTTCCTGTCTAGCACTGTGGCTGACTTCAAACCTCTTGAACTGCAAGAACTGCTGAAAGAGTGAAGTGAAAGCTGCTTGTATAAGTCAGTGTCAAGACTCTCAGAGACAACATAAAGGGCAAGAGGGGGTATATGTATGGGAAGAATTGGATTGCAGAAGAGGAATATCATATTTGTAGGGAAAGCTATCCATGGGAAATACCCCCCATTCACCTCCCTGATTAGCAACAGCCACTCTGGTAAATCTATCACATTGAGATCAAGAATTATTACAGTATCCCAGAACATGCTGAGTTGGAAGGGACCCACAGGGTCACAGATATTCTGGCTTGGTGCTGTGACCACTGCTCTGGGAAGTCTGTTATAGGGCCCAACCACCCCCTGTGTGAAGAACCTTTTGCTAATATCTACTCTGATGTCCCCCCAGGACACGGTTGGCCCTCCTGGCTGCCAGGGCACTGCTGAACCATGTTCAACTTTCCATCAACCGGGTCCCTTTCTGCAGTGCTGCTTTCCAGCATCTCGTTCCCCAGTCTGTCCATACATCCAGGGTTAGTCCATCTCAGGTGCAGAATCCCGCACTACCCATTGTTGGAACTCATATTGCTGGTGATTGCCCAGTGCTCTAATTTGTCAAGGTCTCTCTGCAGGGTCTCCCTGCCTTTGAGGAGCCAAAGGCTGCTCCCAGTTCTGTATCATCTGCAAACATGCTCACTCTCCCTCCCAGTCCTGCATCCAAGTCATTTATGAAGGTGTTGAAGAGCACAGGGCCTAAAATAGAGCCCTGTGGAACCCCACTAGTGACAGGCCTCCACTCTGATCTCATGCCATTGTCACCCCATAATGTGTTTATCCAGCTCTAGACATTTTGTCCAGAAGGAGCCTGTGAGAAACAATATTGTAAGCTTTACTGAAATTCAAGAAGATGACATCAACTGGCTTCCCTTGATCAAGAAGATGGGTCACCCTGTCATAAATGGAAATCAGGTTTGATAAGCAGGACGTTCCTCTCATGAAGCCATGCTGGCTGTGACCTATAGCTGTCTTTCAGGTGTTTTTCAAAATGTCCCAGAATCATCTTCTCCATAACTTTACCAAGCACTGACGTGAGACTAACAGGCCTGCATTTTTGGGGTCCTCCTTCTTGCCTTTCTTGTAGATTGGGATCATTCCCCAAGGACTCAGGTGTCTTATGTTGTATCTACTCCAGAGCTTTAGCTGAGCAGGAGCAGAAAAGGAGCTAAGACTTCAAATATAACTGAGAAGTTTTGCAGCCTGTCCTGAGCTTTCTTTTTTTCCTCCCTTTTCAAAGTCCCAAACAGAAAGCTGCTTCCAGAGTAAAAGCAGCACCAGGGTGATTGGCCCTGTGCATAGCCAAAACCAACTGCCATCTAGGACAACACCTTGATAGTTAGAAGGAGAAAAAGACCATAAAAGACCATGACCTGGAGCCCCATAAAGTAAGGTTTTTGCAGCTATTAAGGGAGGAGCCGAGGCATGGGACAGCAGCCACTGGTATATATTAATAGCAGAGAAGCACTCCCTGTCTTTCCACAAGCAGGTCTTACCATTGCACTTCATTTTTCTCTGGTCACAAGAGCAGCCTCCCAGAGTCTCTGGGGCTGTTTCTGGCTCTGTATCCCAGTTTTGTCACTCCAAAGTTTAGTTTTGCTTACATTGCTGGAAAGCCTTTGTCTGTGTCTGGCAATAATCCTAAGGACCGCGGTCATTAGGTGAGCAGGCTGGGTCCCAGTTCACCCTATTTGGATGTATCAGTGTCCTTCAGGATCAGGAAGCTCAGAAATGCCATAGCCAGACCCCCTGAGCAAGGAAAGAGGGTGGAAGCCCTTTGTGCATAGGCAGCGAGGCCGTAGCAAAATCTGCATATTAAATGGATGTTTGCTTTCTACATGGAATCGCTCCTCTTGCATTCAAATTCACATAAAAGGGATGGTGAAATCTGTTCTTCCTCACCCACTCAGCGATGTGGTGTGGGTGTTTCAGTGACACACTGAGTTCACAGCACCATTTCTCAGCTTCTTGTTAATGCTTGCCACAGTAGAAATCTCATTCATGGATGACACTGATCTTATCACAGATATTGATTCATCAGCCAGAGCTGAGCATTAACGATGGGTTTTTCCCACACAGTTCTTTGATGGCTCTGATGTCTGATACCAGTGGAATAAGCTGGTGTTGGCTGATGTAGAGTAGGTGGTCTCAATGGAGGGGGTTTTTTTCAACTTAGGCTTCTCTGTGAATCTGTGAGGACTTGATGTGTGGGTTTGGATTAAGTATTCTGCATCAAAGGGATTCCTAATTTCTTTTTCCAGCAGTTTCCACTGAACTCCAAGTGTCTATTACACAGCAGCAGATCAAAACAGGGAGAAAGGGTGAGGTGAACTGCTGATATTTGCTGGTATTAATTGGAATGACTCTTCCAGCTGAAATCTCTCATTAACAAATTCCATTTTAAAATGTTAGTCCTGGAAACTGCAGTTTGGGAGGTGTATTGGAACAAACAATACCAGGGAAGGGAAAGTTTAGCTGTTGGAATAATTTATGGTTTTGTTTTCAATAGTCTGTTTTCTTTCTGTGAATGTGGGGGAAAGCAAAGGCTGGAATTCCTGGTGAACTGGGAAATTCATAGTAACCGTAAGGCATTTTAGATGCTTAAGCTTTGTGATCTCCAGATTTCCAAGGTTCACTTAGAAAACTATAGGCCATTTCAGGGAAGGGTGACAGTTCCCTCTTGGACAAGTCAAAACTGCCTGAGTAGGGACCATCTGTACTCAGGAGTCTTCACAAATCTTGTTTCCCAGGGGACATTTTCCTGTGCCAACAGACCGTTAATCATCTTCAGACTTTTGCAGGATTGAGTTTTGATGCATTTTTGTTCATTCATCTACTTCTTGCAGCTGTCTTTGTGACCAGATAAGCAACGTCCTGTGGCATTGTCTGTTCTCTTCAGTACTATTAAATATATATAAAGCCATGCAGCAGCCCCTGTCAGAAAACTGCAGGACACAGGCACAGAGAGAGATGTAAAAGACAAGGTGGTGTAAGGGACAGCACCATCTGCTTTGTTGACAGCCACTTGTGCAGAGAGGACAAGGCACTGATTAATTTGTCAAGAACGGTGAAGATCTGTGAAAGAAGGCAGATATGTGTGTGCACGATGCACGAGGGGGTGTGGGGGGCAATGAGATGGCTGTCAAGACAAGAGAGAAGGGTGATACAGGCTTTCAAAATGGGTATTTGGACATCTCGCTTGGAGAATGGGACAAAGGCATTGACACAGCTGGCTGCAAGACCACAATGAAAGTTGCAAGTTGTTGCTGAGCAGCAGAAAATAAGTACAGGTAGTTATTTACGGTGCACAATAAGATGTGAAAAAGAAAGTGCAGGCTGGCTGCTAAACCTTGGCTGATTTTTTTTTTTTAATATCTATTTTTCTTTCACTGAAACCTATGAGGTAAAAGGCCTGCTAATCTCCACTAATTGGCAGTGCTGCTGCCAGGCTCACTTACAAAGGACTAAAGGAACCAGAAGGATGTGGGACTGCCAGGGAGATTCAGTCGAGGGATAAGACACACCAGTGGTCAATGAGAGAGCTTTCACAGCTGCAGTCCAGTCCGGATTTTTTCCCCAGGCTCTGTGTTCTCCTAAAGTCTTGCTATAAAATGCAGACAAGTTATGTAATTAAGCAAATTAAAACCAGTCTAGAGGCATTTCTGTCAGCCTGGCTAACAAAGACAAAAAGTACTTCTTTCACAGAAAAGCTGCAAAAAAGAATTATCTTCTTAAAATTGGTGCCAGTACTTTAGATCAAAAGAGAAGTATGATCAAATATGGATGGCTAAAATTGACAAATTTAGGGAGAATTTTTGGAGGGAAGAGAGTTTCAAGCAGATTTATAACAATCTCATCACTTTTATCAATTATCTGAAAATCCTCTGTAAAGGAGACCTGAAAAATAATGACTGACATTAACCTTTTGGGCAATTCAACGTTGCCTATTTATGGTATAGCTATCTATGGATCCACAAAAAATAACAGGTGAAGACCCCTAACTCACAATAGCTCAGTTCTGGCCTTTTCAGGTCTTACCCCTGACAGATAGTTTATGGCAAAGGTCCATTGCTGAAATAAGTCCATCTGGCATGTCATATTTGAGTCCTCTAAAGAAGCTTCCATTTGGGGTCAAAGAAGCAAAGAGGAATGCTCTCCCATCCTCAGCACTGCATTTTTGAAAATGAAGAGATTAATACCAGAAAGTACTGTTCCATTCTCTTACAGAGACATGCATATACAAAAAAAGAGAGTAACAGTGTAAGAATAACTCAGTTTTTAGGGACTCCATACCAAGAGCGTACAGCCCTCTCAAGACAGGATGCTTTGAACTGGACATGTACCTTTCTCAAGTCTAATCCAGTTCAACAGCAGTAAGTGTGAGGAAAATGAAAGGGGGGGGGAAGTATTTGAGGTTCTGCTGCTCTGGAATGCTCACGTATTCATTGCCAATCAAAGTTATGTGGATTGTGTGCAGAGACATTAATCACAGAACAGGCGTAAATTAAAGGAAACTTCCAATTTTCTGCCAGTTGTAAGGGCACTGGATGCTTAATGAAAGGAATTCCATTTTGAACTCATTGCAAGCAACCCAACAGAGCAGTGCAGTCTGCTCTTCCATAGACAGGCAGAGAGGGACTGGGGCACAGATCCCTTGCACTTCCACACAAAGTCTTTACTAATCCCTTGGTTACAATAAAGATTTGTCTCAGTCATAAACTCCTAGGCAGACTTCTAAAATACTACCCAGCAGCAGGATTGACGTTGGAGCTGTGGAGACAGACCTCTGCCAAAGTATAATTGCAGGATTGGGGACTTATGTTAATCAGAAGTTTGCTCCCAAATCTGTTAAAACCATGGAAAGATTTCAGTGGCTTTGGATTAGACCTTCATTTATGCTGTTTAGCTAACATGTACCAGATTGATTTCTAACTGGCTGGCTTAGCAGGTTTTAAGATGTTAGTATCCACCTCCTTCAGGTTCTAGCCTGGAAGATTCATGTCACTTGGGAAAACATAATTTCATAATTACTGTGTATCCTGGTTACAAAAAATTCATCTCATGATAAACGTGTTTTTCTTGCTGACTTTTCAGGAGGAAGGAGGAGGAAAATTGAAGTTACTGGACAAAATTTTAGAGGTGTTTTAAAATAATTTGTGGAGAGTGGATTTTATTCTAGGTTTCTGGGTGGCATGGGTTTAGGGGTTTTTTAGGGGATGGTTTTATTGTTCTTGTTTTGGTTTGGGTTGTTTGTGGTTGATTTTCTTAAATTTTTCTTATTATTTTTCTTTCTGATGCTTAATGAAATTTTGGCTGGTAAAATGCCTCATGAGACATCCCAGGCAATTCACCCTGTGTTTTATGTGCTATCAAAATATATGGATCCAGCCTGTGCAGCTGCTTGCTGTCAGGTTCATTACATCCTGAGCATCCATGCCCCCAAGTGATTCCTGCTGAAGCCTCTCTCTCATTCATTGTGGGAGATGACAGACTGTAGCGAGCAGCTGATCCTCACGGAGGTGGGAGTGGAGCTGCCTGATTGATTGTCCACAGAGGGCAGGAGGCACTAAGTCAGTCTGCAGGGAAGGAGGATACAACAGGCAGTTGGTTTTGTCTTTCTCTGGATCATTTCATTCACATTCCTGGATAACATGTTCTTTGTTTTGCCTTTGTTCCACATAATAAACTGACAATGTCTAAGGATTTAATTTTTTTTTTTCCTTTTGTTTCTCATGTGTTCCTAGAAATTGGGCAGGAAAGTGATGCTGTGTGTTTCAGATGAAGCCAGTTTGTCCTCTGCAGAAAAGCTTGGTGTGTTTTACTGCATCCAGTGTTAAATCATCTAGAAGTGCCATCACAAACAATTACACCTCAGTGCTTTACGTTCTCAAACAGAGAAGTGAGAGGGTGGACTTTTGGAATACATAAATACATTGGTATAACTCCACAGTGTCAGGGAATTACTGCTGCCTTGCAGAGAGCCAGTTGATGCAGGGTTGCAGCTGAGGAGTGTGCGTGGCACACCCATGTGAGCTGTGCAATCTGCTGCTCAGCGCTCCGTCCCAGAGCACACGCGGCACTGCTGCCAAGTTGGGACACCAGCAAGGCAGAGGCGCTGGGAGGTTGCCAGCTTCACACCGGAACAGGCTGACAAGAGCTGCCACAAAGTTCTGTACCTGTGCCTGAATTTAATATGCAAAGCTTTCCCAGCAGGGAAAGAAGTTGGCAAAGCTGCAACAGCTATTACCTTGCTGTGAATAGGTGGTACCTCCTAGCTCAGAGTACGAGCAAGGGCGCAGGTGCACAGGCCAGCAGGAGCAGCAGTGACCCGGGGTAGTGATCCATGGTGAGGAGAACCACGGGGGGAAGAAGGGCACCTGGATCTGGGCCAGCACTGCAAGGACTTCACCTTTCACTTCTGTTCGAGGCTCATGATTCAAGTTTGCCTGGAGCAGCACGTGGTGTAACTTGACTTTTAGTGCTTGTTTTAAAGTCCAGCTCTCTCCACGTGACAGGATTTTTCAATGACAGGCGTGTGTGCTTCTATGAGAAATTGCCTTATTTCCCTAAATCCTTAGCTAAGCGGATCTTGTCAGGTGAACAGTTAAAAAGAAAGGCAGGAGAGGAACTGTTGTCACAAAACTGCCATTTACAAAGGATGTCTGAATCAGTGCACAGTTCATCCAGGCAGCTGATGATTTAAGATCATTGTTCAATTTAAAATGACAAGAGAATTTGAACAAAGATTAATATGATTCTGGAACCTGCAGATAGACAAACATGGGATGGGCAAATGTGAGTGTTGATTCTGACATTAAGGAAAAAAAATACAGTGTTTAGCTCATCTGAGCACTAGGGTCAAGTATTTCCCTGTCTCCCACTTTATTACAGCACTTAGTGCCTTGTCACAGAAGGGTTCTCTGAGGGCTGCCTCTGTGATCACAGGCTGAGTTCCGTGGCAGAACCCAGAGTAACACAACATTGTATTGCATCCCCAGCAGAGATTTGAGCTGACAACAGTTGTGTTTGTAAACTTAGTGCCCTTTTATGTTATCCTGCACGTAAAAAAATGAGCAAGTAACACTCCAAATGGATCACCATGAATCCTTCCTTCCCATAGGAAAGACTTCAGGGTCTAGCAGAGCAACTGTGATCTTCACTCTGGCACTGGCAGGGGTCACTGCCATATTAAAAGCAAATGCTGTGCATTTACTGTCACCTGAGCTGGAATGGCTGTTTAGCACAACACGGAGTCTGGTGCAATTTAAAGCCTCTAAACTAGAACCATAGAACCATGGAAGTTCCCTTTTCTAATTTGGTGCTGGGTCAGGTCCCCAGATGGCTTCAGCATTGCAGCACATAAGGCCAGATCCAGAGATCCAGTCCTGCCTCTGCACCTTCTCTGCAGCAAACCCATGAGTCCAGATCATTGATCTCATAGCTGTTGGGGGATTGTTTGTGTTTGTGTTTGGGAGGGTTTTTTGGTTGGGTTTTATTGTTGCTGGGGTTTTGGGTTTTTGGGGAGGGGAGTGAGAGGGAGGATTGAGGGTTGGATATATTTTTTTCCCCCTTAGGTCATCTGACATCCTTCATTTTTCTGTGTAGTTCTTCCTCATGTGTAAATGTGTTTTAGTAAATCCATTACTTCCCCCTCTGTTTTGGCAGCTGCAAGTGGTCTGTCTCCCTCACTCCTCAAAATAATAATAACTGGATTTGGAAGAGAAAGTTCATATTGTTTATTTTCCTTTATACCTATCCATTGCATCTACTTTAATAATATGCCTTCTACTTACATTTAGGTTAGTGGCAGATCTTAGCTTGAATACTTTGGCCACCTCTAATGTGATAACAAATTGCTTATTATCAAGGGAGTGGGAGCACTTACTTAGACTCCTCCACACACTAAATCTAGATTAAGGAATGTGAGAAATGAAATGAAGGCAAGAAAATGGTTGGCTCCTTAATCAGAATGCTATTAAACAGCAGAACGCAACCCATTCAGTGCCCATTGCTGAAAAAAATTTAAAAAGACATAACTGAGTATTTAAGATGACAAATGTGATGAAATGGAGATCTGGAAAAAAGCTGATGTTATAGCCTATCATGTTCTAAAATAATCAAGAAGAGGACAAGTGAAGAGTCTCTTTTTCCTAATGGTTATAGCAGGGGATGAAAACCTGCCTTCTGTTTCTGTTTGCCTTTATGGAGAGTTCTATCTGTCCATTGACTGTTCCACTGTCCCTCTGCAAAGTGGCTGCAGTAACACCTGCCTCCTTTACTACACCAGCTCAAACGACCCAGCGTGTGGAGTACCTGGGATTTTTTTCTCAGTTTTTCCTTCCAAATGAATAATAATGTGGTCTTTTTCATTCTATATCCCTGTTTTTTTCCCTTGAGGACAGCTTAAATTGAAGTTCATATTTAAGAAGGGATTCTGTTTTCATGTCTTTAAATTCATTTGTAAGAATGACCACTTTAGGACAGCAATTCCTGTTACTTTAATTCTATTCCATGGCTTAGAATTTTTTCTTAAACTTTAATTTTGGAGTCAAGAAGTCTCTGGATGTAAAAATCTCTTCTTATAGAAACACACATTTTTATTTTCATACAGAAAGATCAGAAAATCTGAAGAATGTAGCAGCAGTGCATATAGATGCTAGGAAAACAAAAAGAAACTTGCAAAATAAACCATGTGGTCTGATGGTTGATGTGAAGATAAGAAAAAAGGATAACGTCTTTTGAATGATTATGTTAAGAATGAGTTCTAAGGCTTTGTTTGGAATTAGTTTTGGAGGCACTCCTTTTTGCTTCCAACTTGCCACAGAGCAGTACTAACTCTTTCTTCTGTATTTTTTTTCCTGTCTGAAAGAGCAGAAAGAGGCACTTCTATTTATTTATAATCTCTTAAACTGAAATACATAGCCTGGTGTTCTTGGCAGATTGCATAAAAGACCCATCTATGAACCAATAAAGAAGTGCTCCCAGATTGATTAGACGCTGGATAAGGCTCAGGCAGAGGAGAGCTGGCCCAAATCCATTTTAAGTTAGGTGCAGGTCTGAGTTATGCTTCATCCCTGCCTGCCTTTTCCTGCCTGCAGCTGCAGTCCATTGAAGCTGTTGTCTAGGATACAGGCAGGCTTAGCTTATTCAGCCCATGGTTTAAATGCAGAAAGAAAGACAGTTTGGGGGCTGATGCAAACATCCATGTGGCATTTAACAAGTCACTTATCAGAGCTGGTTTCATCTTTCATGTGGGAAGGTGCACGTACTTAGGAGGGACCTTGAAAGTACAGAGATCACAACAGGTGAGAGAGAGAAACAGACAACATCCTGATGTCTGCATCCTACAACTGCATCCTTCTGTGTTATGTATTGGTATTGCACAACTGACAGTGGGGATAAAGTCTTCCAGTTTATTCGCTTATTTCACTCAAGTAAAAAACTTCCCTTCCTACTATCCTAGATAGTCCTAGGGACATGAGACGCTACAGTCAGTCTCCAGGGACCATCCTGAGCTGCAGGACACAAGCATCTATGTCTGTGGCCATGCATCAGGAACGGGTGAGAATTTGAAAGCCGCATTCTATATGCTGTGTCACCACTGAGCAGCTTTCCCTGGCTGTAATGGCACAGCCACATGTGAGGAAGAGGAAGGGTAATGTTGTTCTGCCCATGGGCTTTCCTTGCTAGGTGATTATGGTGAGGAAGCAGGAGCCTACCATTTTCTACTTGCTTCTGCCAAGACCACTTCCATTAGGGAGAACCTTCACCTAAGGAAATGAAATTTCCTGCATCACAGAACATCATAAAATTAATAGAAGGTGCTACTGTGGATGATTGATTTGGAGACATGGGATTTTCCAAAAAGTTTGTGTGTTCAGGCTACATATTTAGGGGCTTGTGCAAGTCAGCCTTTCCCTTCCTCTGATGCAGGAGTTTTCTATGGCACACAAAACAAACTTCCAAGCAAAGCAACTAGCCGGTGTCTCTAGAAACCGGTGCTCTGCTTCTCAAGAACAAGCGCACAGGAAGGGTCTGGTAAGACTTTCCCTCTCTGAGCTACGGAGCTTTAATCAACATCCTGCACAGAGGAAACTGCAGGGAAAACAGTATTATTTTGCTCCACTGCTCTAAAGATTAGCAGGGGGAAAAGAAAAAAAGAACAAACAACAAATCCCCAATAATCACAGCTCATAAATTCTGCATCGTGTGAATGGCCCTTAGGTAGATTCATCCACCCAGGGAGGTATGTGACAGCTTCTAGGCACAAACTGCTGCCCTCTGTGTGGCCTACAAATTGCTGTGTACACTAGCTAACACTTTGCTGATGGGCTGGGCTGTTTAACAGGAAAGAGCTCTTGACTGAAAACAGGCCATTTTTCTCCTTCAAAGCAGATCTATTTTCTCATCACCACCTTTCATAGTAATTCAGCGATACTCAGTTTGCTGTGCCAGCATCATTTTCCCTGGCTGTTTAATAACCATGCTCTGAACCAGAGCTGCAGAGTATGTCATTATTCTGCTCCAAAGGTAGGAGAGGAAGGGTAGATGTGAAGAAAAACATCTGTTTCTGAGCATGTCATAAGTAAGGTTATGCTGCCAACTGCAGTGTAGTATCTGGGATACTGCAGTCAGTATCCCTGCAGCAGCTGTAGGAGAGGAATGAAATGAGAGGAAAGAAAAATCAACATGGAAAAACATTATTGATTTCTTTTCTGCAGCACTGAGTTTAACCTGAGTTTAATATCACTTGAATTTAAAATATTTGGGAGCTGCTGCTTGCTGATCCATTTGCAGAGTTGGATGAAAGCTCCTATCTGTTATCTTTGGAAGATTTGCAAAATCAGAAAGAGTTAGAGCTGGAGAAAGCTCTCCTGATATTCCCCAGTGCCTCAGAAAGGAGACCCGTTGACTCATGTGTCCATGAGAGAAGTCAGACCATTTTGAAATGTTATGAAAGCAGCATCCAAGGCAAGCTTCACTGCTGTGAGAGGCTGAAATGTCCTTCACAGCAGTGCAGGTGCCTAAAGCACAAGGAAGAAAATGCTGCAAAGACACGTGAGCTGTGGATCAGCTTTCCCAGCACAAAATCTGGAGTTTGAGGTTTGTTTTTCACAGTGCTGCTGGCTCTGTCAGTCACGATCTGGTCATCCAGGGCCAGAGGTGCAGAAGCAGCAGGTCAGAGAGGCCGTGGGGTAAAGGCTGCCCTCGGCTGGCACTGCTGACGTGCCCTGGCAGGGACCAACAAATCCTGAGGCAGAGAAAATCAACAGGCGCTGCTGAAGTGTTTGGCTTTTGCCTTTTTGCCTCTCATTTCTCACCGTTTTCTTCAGGGTACAGGTCTGGCCTTAATCTGCTTGCTGTGAAAGTCCAGGGAAGTGCTTGGACATGACACCAGGTCTTTCCAGCTTCTTTACATAAATCACATTTAATTTAAAATAAATTTCTAATGGGAATATTTGACATCACATTTTTCAGCTGGCAGGGCATTGCCCACCACATGCTGTGTCTTTCTTTCTGGAAGTTAGTAGCACAGGAGAGCCTGAAAATTACTTTCTTGTAATGGGACTGCCTTCTCTTCAGTAGGTTTGCATTGATTTTTCTATCATTTTCAGCCATGAGTTAGAGGACATTTCAATCCTGCCGCTCCAGCATCTGAAAAGGTAAAGCATTCTGCCCGTGGTATTGCAGTGACTTTTTCAGCCTGGCTAGAGTTAGTTAAAAAAAAGTATTTCAAAGGTGTCTTTAGGATGACTTTTTTAGCTGCCTTTTTAAAAACAAACAAAATATAAAAAATTATAAAAAGTAATATAAAAGAGTGACTAGGGAAAATACGGACACTCTCTGGAAGGAAATGGGAGACCTGGTTACCCAGGACATGAAGAAGTCCTGAAGGACTTTTTTTTCCCTTAGTCTTCACTGGCCACGAAGTTCAACACAGCCAAGACAAGGTCCTGCACCTCGGTCAAGGCAATCCCAAGCACAAACACAGGCTGGGTGGAGAAGGGATTGAGAGCAGCCCTGAGGAGTAGATGTTGGGGGTATTGGCTGGTGTGAAGCTTGCTGTGACCTGGCAATGTGTTTGCAGTCCATAAAGCCAGCTGTGTCTGGGGCTCCATCCAAAGCACCGAGGGCAGCAGCTAGAGGGAGGTAATTCTTCCCCCCACTCTGTTCTGGTGAGATCCCACCGGGAGGGCTTCACCGAGATCTGGGGCCCCCAGCATAAGAAGGACATGGACCTGTTGGAAAGAGTCCAGAGGGGACCACAGAGATGACCAGAGGGATGGGCTGGGGAGATGAGCTGAAAAAGTTGGTGTTACTCAGCCTGGAGAAGGGAAGGCTCCAGGGAGACTTTGGAGAAGCCTTCCAGTATCTAAAGGGGACCTACAAGAATGATGGAAAGAGTTTTTTTACAAGGACATGCAGTGATAGGACAAGAGTAATAGCTTTAATCTGAAGGAAGATTGTTTTAGGTCAGATACGAGGGAGAAATTCCTCACTGTGAGGGGTGGTGAGGCACTGGAACAGGTTGCCCAGAGAAGTTGTGGATGCCCCATCCTTGGGAGTGTTCAAGGCCAGGTTGGACAGAGCTTTGAGCAGCCTGGTCTAGTGGGAGGTGTCCCTGCCTTTGGCAGAGAGGTTGGAACTAAACTGATACCTTCCAAATCAAACCATTCTACATTTCTGTGATAGACACACCAGTGCCCTTTAGCCATGGAGCTCTACAGCACAACAGCAGTGCAGTGAGGACAGAACAAACCTATCCAAAAAAACACAAGGTCAGAGAAAACTTGACAGTGTTCAGCCTATGGTTTTTTGACTTCAGGAAATTTTGTCGTGAGGTGCATTGTGTTATGGCTGCTAAGTTGTTGGTTTTTTTAACACCACAAAATATTTGAGGTGAGCATGAGTGGAAGAGAAGCTAATGAGTGTTTTAACCAGATGTTTTAATGAGTAGTAAATTAAGTAATTACAGAATTGAGAAGGAACCTTGCATTTTGGGATCATTGGTTCAGTCCCTACCAAGACCAGCAGCAACCCTAGGATTGCTACTTGCTCTCTGCTTATTTCTCTGCATCTCACAAAAAAGGTGGAAGAGGTTTTTTTTCTAGGGTGCTTTTTCCGCCCTCTCTCCTGCTAGCAGACTCTGTTGGGAGCCCAAGGACCTGGCTAGGGCTGGCCATTATTCCCACTGCTAAGCTAGGATATGGATAGGAGATGTTGCTCCTACACCAAAGCCTTCATACCTGAGTCCCTTCGCAGCTGCTTTTCCTCCCTTCATTGACTTACTTTCTTTAACAGCAAAAAAAAGAGTTACTTTCTATTGCTAAGACAGTAAGGTGGGTATGCAGTTGCATAGTATAGCTGAGGGATTCAGGAACATCATTCGGCAGGTCCAAAACATTTGTACTTTCATAACACCTGTTAGAGCATTTAAGATAGAAAGTCTTTCAGCAAATGGGATGAGCTTCTTTCAAAAGGTCTCTTTGTTTTTTAAAACTTTTGAAAGACTCCTGAGACATGAGCCCAGAAGGCTGCCCATTTAATAAATGAGAGACCAAATTTTGTTTAATATTGTCTGTTTCAGAGAAGATGCTCCTGGCAGATGCTGTTTATTGAAACAAAAGCTTGATGGGTTTTGCTAATGATGGTGTATCCTACAAAATATTTATGTTCTGGGAATACTCTGAGTTGTGATCTTTTGGTAGGAGTTTTTATTGATGGAGTCTAGTACTCCATTATGGCAAATTTATCCTTTCCTTAGAGTTATGTATATAAAACCTTTTCTCTGTCATTCGTTTTCCTGTCTCCAAAATGAGAATTAGCATTGCAGGATATTATGGTATGAGTGAAAAGATGAATCGTTACTCTTTGGAAAGGTAATTAACCTCCAAAGGCATCTGCCAGAGAGCTGCCATTATACCATCAGCTGCACTGTGTTTCAGTTTTAGCCTTTCCCTGTCCTCCTCCAGCTCTCAGAGGTGCGTTGTTTATCAGCTCAGTTCCATGCAAGCAGGAAGATGGATACCTTCAGCACAACACCTGCAAGGAGCAGGCTGACAAATGTGGGGCTTTCACCAGAGTAACACCCTGTGCTTTGCTCTCTTGCCATCAGGATGCAGAGCAGAGCTGTGACCTTGGCAGTGCACCTGAGCAGGTGTTGGCAACATCTCGTGATGCTGATTAATTGTGCTGGCTCAGTGCAGGGAGGGCTGCTCGTTAATTCAAGCCTGTGTCAAGGAAAGAGGAGACCCTTAGGATAGGGCCCTTAGGCGAGCCCTGCTGGTCTGTGTCACAGAAAGACAGCTTTACAAAAGGCACGCTGACTTTGTAGGAGAGAGAAGGGAGAAGAGCATCTCTTGCTGGCAGTTCAGGTTTGAGTCCTGGTATGAGTGTACTGTAGCACTGAGAGAGAAATACTTAGCCTGTCTACAGGCACTTGTTTGCTAGTAAGCAAGAAACACTGTTCCAAACAGAGATGATTAACAGTGACAGAAAAATTTAGGAATTGGGTAGAAAGCTTTATTCTGCCTTGATCACAACTACCTATTATGTCAGTAGGTTCTGATTTTTTCAGACTAATGGTAGGTGTAGACTCATACAAACATGCAACTGTGCACTGATCTCACCCTCAAGGGACTGTGGATTTATCTCTAATGCTGTCAGATTTGTTTATAAAATATAGAGTACACTTACAAATGCTCCATCGTGCTCTGCTATTTGGAACAGAGTGAAACCTGGTCCCAATGGATAAGGCAAAATGGAAGAGGGTTTTTAAGTCTTTGCCCTCCCAAATGAAGCGATTTTTAATTGAAACCACTGATGAGTTTCTATCAGCATAGAAAAAGGAAAAGACCGTGAGGAATTCATGCAGAATTCCTGGTAAAGAATGTACATTTTGCCGCAGTGCTGGAGGAGTGCTAACTTTGTGTGACAATGACAGCAATAACCAGTCTTTTGCTGCCGCTGCTGCTGTTGCAATGCATGTTTTCCTGTTAAGACAGTTTGGGTCTTTGTCACCCTTCAGTGACCAAACTGTAGTTTAGCTTTTCCATAACAAAGAGCTAGAAAGATGGTGGAGATGATCAAGAGATATCTCAAATAGGAAAGACTCTGTCACGCTTCCTGGCTATCTCGCTGACAATTAGTAAATGCCCCTGATTTTTTACCTAGATACTTCTTTGTGTTATTGCCTACCTTGGTTTCTACATGCAGTCTCCAATGTTGGAGAGAATGCTCTTGCTAGTTCAGGACAGATTTCCAGAAACTTGGGGGGGTTTTCTCCCTCCTCTTATTTGTCTGTTGCAGCATGTGTATCCAGATGTGGTGCCACAGCTGTACATACCTTTGCCTTCCCCATCCATAATGTGGTTGGATTTTTGTGCAGATGGGCATGTGAATATCTGTTTGCAGAAAAAGCATGGCTTCTTGCACAAAAATCTCTGCTTACATAAGAAGCACATTGTTCTCAGCAGATAGTGAGCTCTCTTTAAACCCCAGCTCTTCTGCAAGAGCCAAATGCCACAGTGACAGAATTAAACTCACTTTAGTATAAAGACACTAGGAATGCATCTAAGCAGTGCGTGAAGCTTTCGGGTATGGGCAAGTGCTGCTGCATTAAAAAAAAAGCAATTGTTTCCAAACTCTGTTAGTGATTTTTATTTCACTGTTTATATTGCATTCAAAGCATGAAATGATGCGCCTCCTGAAGCGTAATGTTCATTTGAATCCATGGGTTCCAGCCTCTCCCAGTCAGTGGGAGTCTCTGCATTGATCTTGGCAGGCTCTGGACAAGTGTAGGCAGAGAAGACTGATTTTGTCACCAGAATGATGAGCAAGCTGCACCCCCTCTTCTGTTTTTGAGAGCTCAACTCACGCAGGCATTCTCCTCAGGTTCTTGTTCCATTCCAGGTAGTAAGTAGATTTCACACGTACATCCTTACATCCCTATGCAATCCTTGCCTGGTAGTAATGCTTTGTAAACTACTATCCTTTGCCAGAACAGTGCTTTCCTAGAGCTTTGAGCCTGGGAGTTTCTGCAGGGGAAGCATTTCCTCCCAACAAACTCTATTGTATCTCCTAACAAATGGCTCTAGTAAAAGAATTGGGAATTTGTGTGGGTTTGTTTCTCTTTGCTGCCTCTGCTGCTTGAAGTATTCTCAGGAAGGTCAACTGACCTTTATCAAGCCCTGGCCACTGGCAAGATGATATCCATAATGAATGTGCTTCAAGCAGCCAGTGCTCCAGCATGAGTGGTTTAACATCTGACCCCTTCAGTACAAATAGTGCAAGATACAGAAGATACTTGACTCCTCTTCCTAGAGGAGAGCAAACTCCAACTGTGTACCAGATAGGGTGTAAAATATCATATGCTTATGACCGAGCTAGAAGAATAATGCATCCAGTCCTTTGTTTAGTTAAACATAACAGTTCTTGTAGCTTTTTTGTTTTCTCACTGTATGTATGACCTGTACTGCTGTCTGGAAAGATGCAAAGGTTACTAATTTCCTGGTATCATTTAGGTTTCTTTTGATGTCACTTGCCCTAGCCTCTAAAGGAGAAGTACCTTAGTTAAATCATAAATACATGGAATAGTAAAATGAAGGCCAATAACAGCCTTGGGGATGTAACATGTACATTTCACCTTCTGTGATATAGGACATAACATCATGTACTCCACATTGACCAGAGTTTTTATTAACACTCACTTTGTATTCCTCCATGTCATGATGGAAATGTTCTCCCAGTTAGGCAGAGATGAAACATCTAAGGCAGGGTATGCACCTTGTGATGCGAGCTGACTGAAAGGTGGCAACATGGCAGTCGAAGCCTTGAGTGAATATGGTGAGGTGGAGCGTAAATGAAGGGCTTCCTCACTACACTCACAGATTTTAATCCATGGCTTTTTCTTAAAATTAAAAAAATGGCTCATATTAAGCAAAGTATAATACAAACATGTTACTGAAGTAACCCTCTGTCCACCTTAGGGTTTTTTCCACATGAGCTGTCAGGCCAGCCAAAGAGAGTGTACCACAGGGAAATATTGATGGGAAATCACTGTTCTTCCCTGTGTTTGAGGGAATAAAGATGGGGAGATCCCCTCTGAAGGCGAAAGGCTTATGCATTGGCCTTACAATTTTTAAATTTGCACGTGTTATGACATTTCACTCTCTTAGCAATAGCATGGCTTTCTGCTCACTGTGAGAGTTTATTGCACTCTCCTTGAGGTTTTCATGTCTGATTGTCTCCTTGGGGAGAAACAGTTGAAGTTTTGTGGTGGACTAGGTTTCTAGTTTAGTGTCATCTAACACCTTTTAAAGGAATTACATCTTTCTCTGAAATGGGCTGTATTCAAATCACTCCATGTGGAATTTAACTTCGTTTGAAAACTGAAACAGTTTGCCTCCTCTGTGCAGAAGGTGTTGTTAAGTGATACATGTTTTAATAAGAAGATTAGTTCTGTGACTCCAGTCTTGGGTTTCACTTGTGCCCTGTAGCGATGCAGCTGTTACACAGCTAAGTGCTCTGCCCAGAGCATGGGAACTGAGTCAGGCCGTAAGCAGATGAGGTCCCTGGGAAAAGGGAAGAGGGAAACAGCAATGCACCTGAACTAGGGCCTCTGAAGAAGTGAATATCTCCTCATTTCCTCACCCAGGTTGTACTCTGAGTTTACTGAAGTACTTGTTCTGCAAGTAAACCAAGGCTAAATGCTTTAGGCAAGAGATGGAAATAAATAACTGAGGTTAAAACTTACTAGGATATCTAGACTTCTTTGACTAAAGACTAAGTTTCAAATAAAGATGTTACTAGCATCACAAATACATGACTTTTTATATGCTTTCTGCAAGGCAGCCATTTTTGCAAACATAGGAGGGAGGATAAATCCAGACAAATTGTGCAGTAACAGCTGTAGCTAATCAAAAAAACAGGAGAAAGTAGAATTTAATGACCAAAAAGTCACAGTAAATTTGTCAGGAAAGGATCTACAGTAAGTAACCACCTACCAGGGGATGTCCCTGCCCCAGTGATTACATGTGTGTATAGCTAACTCAGTTGCTAAAGGAGATTTCCATTTCAAAACCCTGATTGAAACCTGTGTTGTTTCAGGTTGGTTTAGATGAAAACCAAAGGTACCAAGTGTTATTTCTGTTCTGATAGGCCGAGTTAAGGTTTAAAACTCAAGTACTGCAGGTTTCAAAGGCACGTTCGTATCTGGGCCATTTGGGTTTTGGCTGCTTTAAGCTGCTCAGTGTTTGAGGTGAGCAGGCTTGACCCATGCTCTGAGCCAGGTAGCAGCCACGCAGTTCTGCATTAGCAGAACACCTAAATTAGGACAATATATCCAGCTGAGTCTCCACACAGCATCCAGGGATCTGCAAGAGTTTGCATGTGTTCACCCGCAGAGGACTGGCTGAACATGCTCTGATCTCCTTTTGAATGACAGTCATCTTTGCAGTATCAGGGAAATCTCCACCTCTGTTAAAGCACAAGCTACTGTCTGTTCTGCATTCTGGAAACAGAGGTTTGGGCTCTATGGAACTTAATTCTCTACTAGATATTCTTATCTCAGCAGCATTTGCTGGGATTTTGGTGTGTTGTGGCTTTGGGTGGGGTGAATTTGTTCTGGAGGCTTGTTACTTCTTTTTTTTGCTTAGGAGTCAAGTGGTTCCTCGTGTGGGGGCACAAAAACCCTTTTGGTAGTGATTTTGTATTGACATTTGATCACTATGTGCAGGTAGATTTATAGTTGGGTATAATTTTAAGGACAACTAGGCTTTGAGATACTCCCTTCCATGACCAGAGGATACACAAGAAAAGTAATAGTGATGTGATCATTTGAAATACCTTCTTATATTCAGAAAATCATGATCATTTATTCCCTGTTCCTAATTCAGTACTCATCCTGATTTAGAGATTTTAATTTTACTTGTAATGTTATTACCAGTCATTAAATTATAGAAGTCTATTTTTCTTCTGTAGCTCTGATCTAGATAAATGCAAAATCAGAAGCTACTTGAACTCATTTGAGATAAAATAAAAGAAAAACGAGAGAGAAGCTTGAGGAGGTAGAAGTATTTCAGGATGTTATCACATATTGCTTGAGCACTTAGATTCCAAGGTGATACATACCTAAAAACGCCAAAGACAGATGTATCTGACATTATCTCACCCTCTAAATGCTTGGTAAAATTACAGGAAAACTGAAACAATAGAGAAAAGGGGGCTTTTCTTCTTTTTATACCTCCACCTGTGACAGTTACCCTTAAGAAAGCCTGTCACATCTTTTGATAAAAGGTCCATCTTCAGTTTTAAATGGGAGCTATCTATGCTGAAGCAGAGACTCAAAAGCACTCTCTATAAACAGTCCCTCGGGAGCCTTTAGCTCCCTGCTAACACAACAACAAGAAAAGTGGGCTCCTGAGCCGGGCTGTCCTTGCCAGAGGCGGCTCCGAGCGGCGCTGGCCCCTGGCGAGGCCCTGGGTGCGGCTTAGCCCGTGAGGACACGGGGATGATGGGTTCCTTCTGAAAGGAATGAGGGACTTGTCTTTACAAATAAACTGTAAGCCAGCGAGTAGATTAAAAACCAGCACTAAGAGATAAAGGATTCCACTGACTGATGAATAGAAAGAGAGTTTTGTCTTTATCAGTAAACTGTAGGTCTGCAAATAGACAATGAGGAGAACCGTAAATACCATAGGAATTAAAAAAGAGCAAATGGGGGTATACATTAAAAGGGAATCTTAAAAATTAGGCGTTCTGGGAAGTCTGTACCTCTCAAGTACCTCAGCCAATAAGAAAAGAGAAAGAGAAAATACAGTCAGGAAATTAGGATAAAAAAGAGGCTGCATCCTCCAAAAAATTTGAGAGACCCCAGGGGAATGCCCCATGGCCTCTCCCTTTATTCGAATAAAATAACGGGACTCCTCTGTCTCCTTTTTGGACATAAACCTCTGGTGTTAGTAAATTAATTTTCCTGACAGTTTGCACGCACGGGGGGCTCACAGCCCTGCTGCAGACGCAGAAATGAGTCCAGCCTGCGAGAGTCAGGCACTGATTCCTCTTCTCTCCTTCAGAGTCTGAGGAATCACCGTGGAAGTAAATGAAGCTGCACTCTGCTCTCACAAGCAATTTTAGGGATATGTCAGACAAATGTGTGTGGCTCAGAATAAAAATAAGCAAGAACTAAGGGCAGCTCCTCAGCAGGTGTAACAAGGTGCAGTGCCTTGCACTCTCAGGGAACTGTGACCGTTTAGTCCATGTGAGGATCTGTCCCCAGGTCTGCTGTGAGCAGACAGGCATCTGTCCCTGACCTCTGCAGCAGCAGCTGCAGGAGTTTGGATGAGAGAGAAGCCTGTAATGAGCCCAGGCTGTCTTTCTCCAGCCCCTCCTTTTAGCATAGACTGTTTTCCAGGACACTTGCTTGCAGAAAATGCTTTTTGTTCAGTGTGAAAACTCCCTGAATGCTGCTGAGGGAGCATTCTGTTTTTCTCTATCACACGTGCACTGTGTCCAGTAGAAATTGATTTTAAAACAAACAAACAAAGAAAAAAACTATACCAAGAGCCACCCAGGGTGAATTTACTAAGTCGTTAGAGTGGGAGGGAATGAAAAGGTCTGCATCCTGCTGGTTACTTTTCTGCACTGAAGGTTCTCACCGGGTCTGCAGCACAGGAGAAAGGCAGTGATGGACAGAGGAGTGTGTGTGAGCTGGAGGGAACAAGGACCTCTGTGTGGCTGCAGGCTGCAGGATATGAGGAGAAACAGTGAGTAGCAAGAACCTCTCTTTTGAGACAGAAATACTTTAAAACGTTTTTCTGAAAGGGGATGCCTAGTATAGACTTGGTGAGGGAGGGTGTGGGAAATACAAAAAAACCCTCTCAACAATAAAGTCACTGCAATGGTGAGCTCGATAGTGCCACCCAGAGTACCTTTTTGCATAATATATGATGCTCTGTGTGGGTCTGGAAACTGGGAAGATTAAAGCGATGATCTTTCTGCATGCAAAGCAGCCAGGGACAGCATGATGGATGATTACTGAATACGTTTCTGGCCGTGCATAATTGTGTTCTGATCTTCCTTGTTGAAGTCCTACCACCATCTCTCTGCCGGACTATGTTACTTAACTCATAAGAGCCAAAAATACTGTTTACTTCTCCATGTTTTGACCATAGCTCTCTCTGGGGTCACTTGCATTGGAAGTAGGTTATTGCCAGCTCCAGTAAAATATTAAAATGGCATCAAAACATCCTAGAGCAGACCAGCAAGGTGAATCAGGTAACTGGCTGCATATAGGGTCTGGAAAAGTAAGTGTCTGTTCAGATTTTGATAGACATGAGTTTGGTTTAACACTTTGTGGTTATTTCTGCATTGTCTGATGTCTGATTTGCACTGAGAATGTTAATGCAAAATAACAGAGGGAGATTGGTTCATCATTTAGTTTCCTGTCATTTCTGTTTTACATTTATCAGACAAATATTGTGAAGTGTCTTTACTGAATAAGGGTTAAATAATCCTTAACACGTAGTGGTGAACAATATAGGAGAAAAAATTCTCTCTTGCTTACAAATGGAAAACAAAGTCAAAATGAAAGTGGCCATGTGCACTGGGAGTTTCAGCAGCCCTGAGATCCAACTGCTGAGGGACAGGCAGGTGGTCTTGGTCTGCACAGCTGAGCTGCAGATCTCCTAGGGAGAAGATTTCTGGTTTGTACTGCTGCCCTCTGCATTGGTTAGAAGAGATTTATTGCAGACTTGTCAGTGTGGATCATTACCTGCCTTTCCATCTGTGGGGCGTCACCTACTTCAGATAATCTATAATTTATCCCCTGCATTAAATAACTTTTAATTGCACATGGTACCTATGAACATTTAGGCGCCTTTCACTTCTTAATAAATACAAGTGAGAAATGCAGAAACTGCCAGAAAATGTCCTCCTTCTTTCTCTTTTACCTTCCCTAGCTCAGTAAAGAAAAACTGGAAATTTGAGGAAAGATCTAAATCAAACTTAGGTTTAGATACATTTTTCTCAGAAATAAATAGCAAAAGTTATTTTGAAGCAAGGTTTAAAATGGAGATATTACTCCTTCACTCAAGTCCCAGAAGCATTTCAACAGTCTTCATTTCAACACTTATCATATTGGCAATTACTCAAGATTTATATATATATGTGTAAGTATAGATATACCCGCAAGCAGGCTTCAATTTACATTCAGCATTACCCTTGGTCCTTAATATCAGGCTGTGCTAATTAAGTTGTAATGAACAAATGCACATCATTTGCTTTCCAAGCTTTTTCATCTAGAAATGTGAGATTTTTATGTTCATTATGACATTAATTCTCCACTTACATACTGTTACTGAGCCTTTTGGATATAGCCTTCAAGAATATCGATGCTTTCTATTTTCAACATTTTAATTTCTAGCCTTAAAAAGAGATGTCAACAGGTGAAAAGTGTACTTTAATGCCTTATGCTGCTCAGCTCTGTCTCTAATACTATGAATATTTTTCATTTATTCGAAATTAAAGGATTTGTGCCATAAATATACCTCACGGTATTTTTATGTGATAAATAAATGATACAAATAATACATTTTTCACTCTCAAAGAGATAAATATGATTTAATTTGTATCACCACATAGCTAGTAGGGGCATATAATTTTCTTCAATGCTCTCATTTTTTCTTTTAAGATGTCTGGAATTGTCTCATTCCAATTTGCACAGGACTCAATACAACATGGCACGTTTATAGAAAGCAACTGCTTGCCTCTAGACAGCAAAAGCTTGGTTTTTCCTGACCTTAAAATATTTGCTTGTCATGAGTTGCAGCGAAGGGAAGCATTTGGCTGGGCTGTGGTTTTGGCTCGCGTTTCTCCGAGCTGTTCAGCGAGCACCGAGCTCCTCCCTGTCCCCCAGCAGCACCGCAGTATGTTGGGAGCTGCTGGAAATTTCATGGCATGAATTGTTGCCACGCTGAGCAGAGCCTGGCTGCAAGGCTCTGGCGTTGCTGAGCCCGACGGCGGGGCCCTGAGGAATAAACTGGGACAGGTTTTCCACGGGTGCTCCTCAGTCTTGGCCGGTGCCAGGCCATGACGCGTCAGGAGAGGCCAGCCCCTGGTGCATCCCTGCAGCTGCACCTTGCTAACAAACGCTAAACTGGTACCTCCTGGCTGAGGAGAGTCAGCCCAGTAAGCGCAGCTTGTGAAGAGAAAATCTGCCTGCAGGATTAGTTCTATCTGTGAAATCGAGCTCTTGTGATGGCTGTTCCTTTGGAAGCCAATTCTCATTCCTAAAAGGGTTCTGAGATGCAGTTTCTTGCCAGGCAGTCCTGTGTTCCCACTTGCAGACCAAACCACGAGGGCCGGCACCAGAAATAACTCCATGGTCCATGGCCTAAAGGATACCTGTACTGAATCCTGTTAAAAATACGGGATGTATGCAACTTCTCTATAGTTGCAGTTGTTTTCCTGCCTCATGGTGAAGAGCAGCTTCTCTTTCAGGAGTCGTGCAGCCTGTTCCTGCAGCTGAGGGAAGCTGGGGAGAGGAGGCAGCAAAACATATGTGAGCACACGTCAGGGCCGCCAAAGCCTGGGGAGGCCCTGATGTGCTGCAGGAGATCAGAAAGCCTAGAGAGGCACCAGGAGCCATGACAGCAGTGTCAGTGTTGAGAGGGCAAGAGAAGCATGAGGAGAGCACATGTATTTCCATCTGAGAGGCTTCAGGACTCTGTGGTTCTCTCTCCATGCCTCTTTCTATCCCCTGTAGGTGCGTGTTTCCCCTACATGGCACTAGAAAGTTGCAAGCAGGAACTTCAGGTATGGGGAAAAAATGGAAACACAAACCTGTCCTGCAACCACATCGTCTTTTTCTTTTTTCTGATGGCAGCATCCCACTGCTGCCTCACTGGGCTGTTTAACTTTTTAAAAGCAGTCCTCAGTGTGTATCCTGAATGCGTATACTGAATGTGTATCCTGCATCCTGTTGCATGCAGAGAGTATCCTAAAAAGCCACAACTTACTGGTCTGTCAATGCAATGTTGTGCCTTAGGCAGGTTGTTGTTCCATTTCTTAGAGATGCAGGAGGTATCTAGAGCCAGCAACTGAAAGCTGCTCTTTGATACTGTTAAATTTTAAAGGTTAACACAATTGAGAATTGCACAGGACGTCTGTGAGAGCCTGCATAGTACTACCCTGAGCTCTTCACACAGGAAAGTAGGAAGAAATGTGCAGCAGTCTAAACGAAGCTCAAAGCAGTGATGAAACCCCATGTACCCCTCAGTCTGATTCAGAGGTTTGATCTTGGAGCATTCTCTGTGCTGGCATGTGTTTTCCATTAGCAACACCCATAGCTAAGTTGAGATTTCTGTCTGGTTTTTACAGTGAAGGGATTTCTGGGAAGGTTACTGGTTTACCACTGGAGAATGATAATAGAGCTACAATGAAGTATTTAACTCTAGGTTCTGGATTGCCCAAATTGCTATTTCCCTCAAAAACAGTGGTGGAACAAGAGAGAGCAGTTCACCACAACTTTTAGATGGCTTGACTTCTGTGTTTAATGGAAGCCAGCAATAAGACTCTCCTTGCTGCAGAAGTGTTCCCCTGTAATTATTATGAGTAAGTCATAAGAAATTATTTCCAGAAGCACATAAATGTCAGTCAGAGGGGAATAAATTGTAGTTACTTGAAAGCCAAACTCAATTTACAGTTTTAGTGCAACTGGAAAATTCTCAACTAAGCTTCTCAGCTGAGAGATTTTGATGCCCCTAAGATGTTTTCCCTTTGGGCCTTGTGGGGTTTTGACTGTTTTTACTCTTGTCTGTCAACTATGTCTTAGGCATAGTCCATTTTTCCTCTCTAGAGAATTTTTTAAGACAATGCACTGAGGAATTAGTTCATGCAAGTCATTCCTGAGCACAACCAAAAAGCCTTGAAAGTGATGAAATGTGTTTGTGTCATCTGTAAATGCATTGATATTTATCCCTATTATCCTTCACATTTTCAATTCAAGCAGCACATAATTTATCAGCTCTGTTGTCAAATGCTGCATGTAATTGTTTTTAGTAGAAAGCTTGCTGGGAGAGAGGGGAGAACAGAAGGGGGAAGATAACCATTCACTTTTTCCCAGGAGAATTGCAGAGCAGACCTTGCTTTGAATTTGGTGGCCCTCTACTCTTTTCAAGTACTCCCATGGCACATGTTGTAGAAGTGGAACAGCATATCAAATGTAAGAATGTGGTTCAGCAGGGGCAACACAGGTAGATGTCTTATTGGAACAATGCAGAGCATGAGAAACGCTTCGAGGGTTTGCCAAGATGAACAGTTGCACAGCAGCCCCTTGCTCATCGCCATCACTCTGAGAATGAAGTCCCATGGATACAAGATACCAGTGCACTGCCGTGGCCTCCTTTCCGTATCAATATTATGCTACTTTGAGTAGACTTTAGTTTAGTTCTTTTAGGCTCCTTCATGAAAACATGGATACAACAGGGTTAACAGATGGCACCACGTAGATCAGGGATGTCAGCTGCAAAAGAGGCTGGAAAAATGCTACTGACATGCTTCAGTTTCTGTAGAACATGGCTCCGTCTGTGTTCCGTGGCTGTTCTGTATTCAACAGCTGTGGAGTCACAGCAGAAGACCTGACAGTCACATCCCTTATTGTGTACTTTGCAGAGTTGCTAATTAAGTCACACAGTTAGGGAGCATGCCTATGAAGTATGGCTATGAACACACCTATAAAGTATGGCTATGAAGGTAGCAAAGGGGACAACTTGTGGCCAAGGGCCTCCACTTTATTCCCCACACTAAGGCTACTGCAGTCAGTGTGACAGCTGATTCTTCTGTGGCTTCTCCCTTCCTCCATTTCTCATCGTGACCTCTGGTGTGTTGACAGAACAGTCCTTTGGAAAGTGTTTTTTTTTATGTCTTTGTCAAAGATGCATGGACAGATTTTCACCAAGATTTTTTGCATCTTGTAGGCCTAAAAATGACATTGAAAACATTTAGATCCTCCTGCTAGCTTTTACCTTCCACTCTGGAGGAGCTGCAGTGCAGGGAGCATGTTGGGAATTGACAGACATCTTGATGGGTTTCCCTGGATCTGGTAAACCTGGTTAGGAGACAGCCCTTCTGCAGTTTCCTTTTCCCTGCTCACTTAGAAAAGCACTGAGGAAGTACACTGCTGTTGGAAGGAACAGACTCAGTGCCTGCAGTATGGAGCAGTCTAAGGGTAATAGGGAAAAAAACTCTTTTTCTTTCTCATTCTTTTGATCGTGAATGGAGATACGGAAATTGCAGTAAAACTCTGTGTTCTCCCAAGGTGCTTTGCTCATAGGAAAAGGGAACGTTGTGACCTGGAACCTTAGCACCTTAAGAACTTTAAGCCTAGGCTTTGAGTGTGACGTGTTTAAAAAGAGGAGATTTCTTTAGTTTGGTTTGGTTTCCCCGTGGAAAGGATGCTGCTCCGGTGCAGAGCAGTGCTATGGTATTACTCCATTGGTAGAAACTTGTAGGGCTTTGCCTTTTCCCCTGTGGAATGCTGAATCCATGCTGTGAACCTTAGCTGGCATTGCCTGCTTGAATAGGACAAAACAAGGCAGCTACTGAGCTGTCATGAACGTGGGGAGGCTGGACCAGGGAGCCCCATCCAGGCACCTCCGGCACTAAGCACCAACTCCTGCCAACTACATAACCCTTCAACCAGCCTGGCAGGGAAAATCTTTTCCTGCTGTGATGAAACCGTGCCCCATGCACTGACTACACCGACTGTGAGTGAGAAGTTTTGTGCTGTAGCTTGAAAAGAAAAAAGGGAAATAGGACGTGGTCTGCTCTGGTGTGTCAGCCATTCAGGAGCACTAACAGTGACGAGTGCCTGTCTTAGGCAGAACAGAGGGTATGAGGGATTTGAGCAAAAAATGTTGCCAGACTGGTAGTTTGATGTCAGCTCTCACTGTGCCAGAAGAGCAGCTTGTCCCCTCTCTGGCATATTAACAGCGGTTTGCCTCTGTTTTGTTACATAAATAGATTAAGCTTTAGCTGTGCTCCTATCAGACAAATTTTCTTTGCCTTTTTTTTTTTTAATAATCTTCAGCTATTCTCATCAGTTTTGTCCTACAAGCAAGGCTTTGAAAAAACCCTGAAGAGCTGACTGAACAGTTGCTTTTCTTTCAGCATCTGTAGCTGTTTAATATTTTGCTTGTCTGTCTCTTCAGGTGCACAAGGGAGACAGAGCTGCTCTCTCTAGTCTGTATCAAGACAAGCAGAACTTGATCAGCTGGGGAGAGAGGACGAACTGCCACAGCACTGCCAAAATTTCTGGCTCATGTTCTTGAGCTCTGCTGTTCGTGTGTCAAAAATTGAAAGTGTAACTGGGTGAATAATCCTCAGGCCATAAAATTCATAAGTGTTTGGGTTTCAGCCAGCTCTTTAGTGGGGATTTTGTGGGTCCAGTTTTAATTCTTCCTTCCATTTGACATGGGAATCATGCAATTTATGCAGTTCTGGAGGTGTGGAACCAGGCAGTGCTTTTTGTCATTGCTATTTTATTTATTAATTTATTTAAGTGCTATGGTGACCTGTTATAAAATCCTTATAAAATCAGAATTTTACAAATATTTAAAGCAAACTGACATGTGAAGGAGCTTTGTATATCGTTCTGGATACTCACTACCAAAAGCTAAATTTTGCTTACATTTGTTGAAACAAAAAAAAAATCCTGATACTGCTGTTGTAATAAAAGGACCTGCTATGGTGAGGTCAGGCATCAATGACCTCAGTGACAGAGCTTTCTTTAAGTAATTTTGCAAATAGTGACTGCTCCTTTCATGAACAAATTGCTTTTTGTGTTAAATTTCTGCTTAAGAACCTCCTCTAAAATCAGATCACTGCAGTGCTCCTACAGTACTTGTCTCTCAAGCTGAATCCTGTGCTGGATTTAGTATCTCCTATAACTTTTAGCCTAATACTTACCTCTTGGCAGACTCTTCAGGCATAGCCAGTAATGAATTCAAGAGATATTTCATGCCTGAGCCAGGAATTTATTATTCTCACTTCTGTGGATCCACAGAGTGGCAAGACAGGGTACTGATGGCATGTCTTGCTGGCATGTACTGAGAATTATATTGGAAACATATCCCTAACTACTTTTATACATCTGAATCCTGTGCAACAACTTCCTCTCTAATTAGCTCAAAATGTGTCTGACCTTCTGTTGTGAAACTATATCAGCATGAAATGCATCTTCCTTGGACAATGGTGAAAAGAATTAACTGCACTTGGATTTTTTTTTTTTTTTTTGACACAGACTTGCATACCTGGATTGAGGTTCTGGTGACGCTGTAGGCTTTTTGTGTGATGTTGCAGAAATGTATTAGTATTCATGACCTAACCCAGAATGTTATTAATGCTCTCCCGCATTCTGCTTACAGTGTGAACATGTAGACAACTGTCACTAATTCTCCAGAGCCAGTAACCCAGATTTAGTCTTGCAGAATTTGCTCTCATACATGGTGATAAAGCATGGGAATTATATCTGACTGTGGTCATTTTAAGTATAAAAGCATTATCAGCTCTTGAAGTCTGAGCTACAAGTTATTTCCGTGAGGTGGAAAAGGCTGCCTAATTTTATTTCTCCTTGTATAGAAAGGAGGAATAATAAGAACAAAAGCTTTTGAGGGTAGCTGGCAAAGTTTCTTAGAAATTTTTTTCATCTAAATCAGTGACTTCTCTGTAGTAATCAGATGCTGCTCGTTAGCTTTTTTCTTTTTTATTATTATAAAAGTGTTGGTTTGGTGGGGTTTTTTTTAAATCACAGCTGTGTCAGCCCTACTTCTACCCCCTCATTCCCTCAGCAGTGGATGAGAATTTGCTGCAGTGCATTCTGATAGCCTTAGTACTTGTCCTTTAAGTCAGTTCTGTGGTTAAACAGATACTTTGAAAAAGGTGACAGAACCCAAAGAGGATGAAAAATCATCCCAGTTTTCCCTAGGGAAATAATATCCTTGATGTAGAGTCTGTGTTACTTAGTTTTACTCCTGTATCATTTTTGTGCTGTCTTATTTTTCCCCTTCTCAAAAAGACACAGGGATCTTGCCAGGCACAGTATCAGCACACGAACTACAAAGGGCCCTAAAATGCATCTCCCTACGTGCCAGGACAGCAGAGTAAAATACTGCAGCTTTCTGTGAGAGTCCATTTTGTACCACTGGATTTCAAGAGAGTGTCACGTAAAATTTATTCCTATTTTCTGACCTAGAAAGACAGATGAATAATGTAAGACTGTCATAAAAAATAAAACTAGCTTAAGATTTATTCTTTAAAAGAAACAAATACTATTAATTCCTTCCTCTCTGGTTCCTTCTTCTTGACTAGCTCCCTAGCAATCACTTCTAAATTTCAAATTTGCATTTCTGCCAACTTGGCGTGCTATATAGAAACAAAGCTTTTCAATAATGTATGTGCCGTGCCTGCTCTGAAAGCATATTTTGGCAAGGGCTTTTCTAACTCAAACTGGTATCCACTTTCAGAGATTACTTTTCTATTACTATTTAATTTCGACACAGCCTGAGAGAAGGTGCCATCCAAGGTCCTGGAGAGCAGTGTTACACAGGCAACTGCTTCCTGCAAGAATTTTGGGGCTATCAAGGAGCCAAAGAAGCAGCCCTGGAAATTCAAATCCTGCATGCAAAAAGCAAAGCTTCTCACTTGACTGTACTCCTAGTCAGGTTCAGAGCTGTTGCTCCTCGGGGGCTCCTGGGGATTCATGAACTTGCTGCATCCCAGAGTAGCTCGGTGCTCAAGGTCTCTGCTGCTGATCACCCCTAAGGGCAGGGCTGGACACCCAGGGCTGTTAGGACCTAGAGAACCTTTGAATTTCCAACATTCCATGGGGAGGGTTTTTAAAGAAACAGCAGGTTCCTGCTGATTTCTGCCAAGCCAGACTGTGGGCCACAGCTATTGGTAGCTGAGAAATCAGTAACTAGGGCATCCTCACTTCACTTGTACAAGGAGCACGTCCACAGATGTAAGTCCCAGGGGGAGGCTCTTCATATTTTCTCTGATCTGCTGAATCACAGAAGATGGACATGACACAGTTTCCCTGGGTTTAAGTAACCTGAAATTATAATGCATTTACTAGTTCTTACTAGAATGAATACAAACTGTCCCTGGATTTACACCACCCTTAAAAGCCTTAGGATATTCTATCCTAAACTATGCTTTAGGATATTAAATTACTGGATTACTTACACTAAAAAATAGAACCATAGAATGGCCTGGGTATTGGTCATGGGTATAAAAGTGTAAAAACCTGTTTTAGAAAGTTATTTGAGAAAGTGTTTGTGCCACAACATAAAATTAAGCTCATCAGTATATTGATATTCGAGCCTATCTAATTCTATGAATAATTCTATAGAAAGCCATGTGATAAGGTGAGTGCTTTTTAGGAATTTGATGCTAAGAGATACAATAGATTACATTTTTTTAAAAAGTAAAACAATAATTAAAGCCTGCTCTTCCTACAATTCTCATGGCTTTGTTTCTGAAAGCCAACCAAAGTTAAGAATTGCTGAGGCATGAAGTGCTGGCAGTTACTATTATAGATAAATACATGTGAAAGAGAAACTTCAAAAGGAAGAGGGGTTTTTTTAGTTAACCTTACTTTAGAATGAACATTCTTCCTTGTTTTGAGGTTTGGGACGGGTTTTTTCCCAGTTAGATTGTTTTTTCTGGTTTGTGACACTGACGGTGTACTAACACAAACTGATGATATGCCAAGTGGCATGTTTTTATTTACAAAGCATTACAGATAGATGTTGGTAAAATACTTCCCATTTTAAGATCATTTTTTTCTTTGTTCAGTGGCAAAACAGTTTTATATTTCATAAGATAGAACTGTAAAAATTTTTCAGTATTTTTGCATAAAATGATACAAGCTGCATCACAAAACAGCTTTCCACAGAAAATTTAGAAGTAGTGAAAAGCAGTGCAATGTTTCAACTTCAGATTAAACCCCAGAATTTTTATCATTAGGAAAATAACAGTAAAAATGTATGACCACCATGAATTCTCAGGATCAGCAATCACTGTAGGTAGTTTTTCATTGTCTGTTCTCTTACTCTATCAAATTGTTGCATTTGAATATTTAGTTCAGCTCTTTTGATCTCCGTCCTCAATTCTGCTCACGTTTCTGTCTGTACTTCCTCACGTTGACACATAATGAGGAATTATTTATAGATAATCGAATCTCTCAGTTTTGTAGCCACTGCGAGCCTGCTATATTGCATACATTTGTCGATAAATTACAATGTGATTTATTTCAATGCACCTAAAGCCATCTTCACAAATGGAATTCACTTACAAAAAGATGTTCACCTGCCTTGCAGAATTGTTCCTCTCAGGTACTGTTCTCATTTTGACAAGCTTGAATAACAAAACCAAAGCTAACAAAGTAGCTGTAGCAGCCTCTATTGTGACTGTCCTTGGGAAATACCAGTGGTTCATGTTTTCACAGTTGTGTTTTAGCTCCTCCACAGACATGCTCTTGTTGCATGCCTTCCTCAAAACGCCTCCATTTCTCCCTTTTGTCACCACATTTTTGGATGGTATTTACAATACACTTGGTGCATTCTCAGTTGCAAGACTCTGTCTATGATCTGTGTGCAATAAAATGGGATAAGCTTATGCTTATGCACATCTCTGGAGCACCTCGGTACGGCTGGAATGTGTACAAAGCACACGAGGAAGAATGAGACGAGTGTGTGGGAAACCAAATGCAGCAAAAATTAATTTTGATCTCTTGCTTATTTTCCTAAGCACACTGACATCTATCTTTACAATAATGTTGGCCCCACTGACAGAGGATTCTCCTGTTAACTATACTGCCATACAGTGAGTTTCCTGCTTATCACGGCTGTCGCATTGCTGAAGTGTCCTGGGATATGAAGCTGTCAGCTTGCTGTATGGAGCCAGACCCATGTCAAGCAGCTGCCACCCCACATTCATAACCTAGCCTGAATCTGTCTGAAGGCTGCTTGCCTAAAGGGACACTCAGAAAGTCCTTAAATACCCAGCTTTTCTTATCTAAGAAGGAGTTCTTGTAACTTATAGGTAGCACCTTGGTAGGTGTATTTAAGGGCCCTTTTTTTTTCCCCTCTTCTAACATATCTCAAGTTTGCGGCAAAATCTGTATTTCACCAGGCATGCATATACCCAGTGCACATCCAATCTTTGACCGTCTGTGTGGATGCTGTTAACATTATTTATACATTACCAGACATGGCCTGGAAGCAGCAAGATAAAAGCTGTATTTTATGAGTGCTCCCAGAAGCACTACCCTCAGTTGCATAATTACCTGTGGCATCTGCTGGGAGACGCGTGTTACGAAACGGTGGGAGCTATTAATTTGCATGCAACTATTACTCTGGTTTTCCCCCATTTGTCAACTGACCACAGCACGCTCGACAGCCTCTTCCTCATCTAGAGGAGGACATTATCCCTTTCTTTTCATTATCCCTGGCTTTCTTCTGAAGCCAGGCACACGATAAGCAGCACCTGTTGGGAAAGAAGAGGAGGGAGCTGGAGGTGTCCCGCACCAGGTGTCTGTGTGTGCATGAGGATACACAGGGGTAAGAGGCTGCACAGCAACACTTGGTGTGTGCCTGTGTGTGCAAGAGAGAGGGGGAAACGGGTTGGATGTATGCTGCAGGCTTCCTGTCGGCCTCCTGCAGTACTAGGAAGAATTGTACCTCTTTAATCAAGCACATAACTCTAATTGATAATGAGGAAGGCCATCCTGCCTAATTAGGGTTTCCCTGCTGACCCTGCAGGATGTTACTTATGAACCTCATCAAATCTGCATTCATTCACTCTACAAAACACCATTCACGAATAACTTTTATTTTTGCCTGATGCTTCAGCTGTCTGCCTTTCTCTTCCCAATACCATCTTTTCCTGACCCTCTCCATAAATGTAATGCCAGACAACACCTATTTCTTCAAGTTTTCTAAAGAAAGCATTAGTCCAAACTGGATGCACTTAGTACATGCATTTGCATTTTTGCAGTGGACAGGAGAATAAGATTTGCATTTGGGAGGAAGAAATGCTTTCTGACAGTGGGGATGCTGAGATAGACCTCTTTAGGTCGGTGGTCTCACCAAGAATAAAAGGTTTTAAGAACAGTATAGATTATTTTTCAGCAAAAATGCTATAGGGTGTAGTTGAGCCTGTTTAGGGGCAGGAACTTTAAAACTGGTGATCATTCAAGATCCTCACATCATCATTATTCTTCAATTATTCTAGATAAATTCTGCAGGTTCAACTCACTGCCTGCCACTGTTTCCAGCTAAGAGTTTTTTGGGGTGGGGGACATAAATATAGAAGTAATTAATACAGCTGGCAAAATTTTTAGTGACGCTTTCAGGTACCTCCGGGCATGAGATGAGGTACTAAGCTGTGCCTTAGTTTGAGAACATAGTTCTGCATCTCTGAGAGCCCTTCAGCCATCAGGGTATTCCACCTCTGAGCTTTCATGGCTCCTGTGAAGGAGCTGTTTCACTGGGACGTTGCAATGGGAGTGCCAAGGAGCAGACAGGGCACACACCTCTCCTGTCATCTCATCTGCCCTGCAGGTAAAGGATTGACGCTCCTAGTGTTCCTCCCATCCCCCTTAGATCATTAAGGATTTCAAGCATGCTAAGTTGTGTTAATTAGGAACCAGTCTTCCTGCTGCAGGAATCTCTTCAGGAGAGGCAGTGATTTCAGACTGCAGCACTTCAGACTGCTTACAGTATGTGCCGTATGCAGAGCACCACTTAGAGCAGATGAATGTTATCATACCACCAGAAAGTGTGATGTACTCCCCCTGTCAAATTTCAGCTTTGGTAATTAAATTCTTTCCGCCTACATTCCCCTTCCCATTTTAATGGAGAGAGGTATATTTCAATTATTTTTCTAAGTATTTATGTAGGGTTAAGGGGGGAAAATTAGATGTTTCTTGCTGTCCATTCCTCATCTGGTTACAGCTGAGCAGTGAGTGTGTGAGCCATCTGTATCACTACATTTGAATGGTAAAGTGCTTTGAGAACTTCAGGAGGTGAAAAACATTTCATACGAAATCTCACCTCCAAAAGTGTTTCGTTAACTTCTTACAAAATAATGTCTGCTCTTAATCTTGCTGGAATAACGTGGAATAGCTCTAATATACACTATAGGTCTGAAGCAAGACAAGATGCAGGTAATAGAAGGTGAGCCTGGGCCATCAAGCCCAGCAACTGACCAAAACTTGCACAATGCCAGTGCCTCTCCAAGTCCACATTTTTGGTTTTTCATTGTTTCTGGATAATTTCTAATTGAATTGAAGGCTTTTCCTGAGCTTCTTCCAACCTGTTTCTAAAGCCCCTGATGTTACAAATGAACAGAACACACTTTCAGTAATTACTTTTCCATATATTTTATGGGGTTTTTTTTAAATGAGCCCAAGTATCTACAAAAGGAGAAACAGTTAAAACCCCACATCCAAAGGAATTACAAGAGAAGAAATCCATTCTAGTAGAGAATAAGGCCTAGTGTAAGCCTGTTCCAGTACAGAATGGTGGTGTCTCATTTTTAAAGCTCTAGTTTTCTCTAAAGAGCTAAAGCATGCAGCTAAGGAAAGTATATAAGCAGATTTGATTTGCTGTAGAGCGGTTAGCTGGGATGCCAGCAGCTTTGCCCCTGCAGGCTCCATCAGCTGGCACAGCAAGGGACGCTGTGGTGACTGCAGGGACACGATGTTGACCTGCCTGTGCCTGCAGCCCCTCTGTGCCACCGGCTGTGGCTCTGTGCTTTGGTGTCTGCTTAAAACTTGCTCAATGCCTCAATGTTTCCCCAGCTGGTAAGACTCAGTGTAAGTGCTGGAGAGTTTCTAAACTTGAATCAATAGTTGCTATTGCTGCTTTCTGCCAAGACTTTAACCTTTTTTTAAAGCAGTTGTGCACAACGTTAATGAGTCTCTGCAAATAGAAGCCTGTATTAAATTGGCACTGGAGTTTGTGCCCTGGAGTTTGTTCAGACACTAAACGCAGCTGAAGGGAAACTCCAAGTTTTATTCAGAAATGTTAAGTACCCAGAACTTCCTCTCTTCTTCAGCAGATGCACAGCAAGTCATCCCTTGTAAACGACCCTGTTAGCTTGAGTTAGAGGCATTTAGTGTTATGACTCAGCAATTACAAGCTGTATCTTTCCAATTAATTTCTCATCTTCCCTTCCACTCTGAGGCCAGCTGATGGATGCAGAGATGGGCCTGGGTGAAATGCCGGGAGCAGCTCTCAGCATGCCGTGAGCCCTACAGGAACTAGCCTTTATCTACCAGGATTGCGGGCTAAACTGATAGGCCATGTGCATGTTCTCTGTAGTGTACACACACCTCACACATAAACGTATGTTCAGTATGTCAGTCTTTATGGTGTTTCTGAGAATTGCTCAGGTTACTGAGCGAGATGCCTGAAATGATGCTTTTCCTATAAGCATTCTTCATACCAAAGGTTTGTTTAATAAGCATTACACCTTGAGTCTTGAACAGCATTTCAAGCCTTTCTTGCCATATCATCTGATTATAGCTCTGTTTTCTTCACAGACAGAATACACAAATCCCCACAACATGTCTTTACAATGAAATGAGAAATTACCAGAATTTTATTGCTGGTCTTCTTCTCTGCTACCTCCTGGACAAAAGCCACCCTCAAATTGTTTCTCTCATCTGGTTGGTATCGGCTGGGCTGACAAAGTAAAACCATCAAGACCAGAAATAATTACAAAAGCTTAAGGGAACTCTGAAATGTGCATGTTCTCTGGAAAAAAGACAAACCACATTTTCCAGATCACTGAAACAAGTGAGCATATTCCATATAGGTTTTGTTAAACGATATATTTCAGAAAAAGAACCCCTCACCTTGTCAATTGGATGGAAGGAATCAGAAGGATTTAAGTCTGAAAGTGGGGCATGGATTATTAAATGCAGAAAATTTAAAAGACTTTGCAGGATAGAAAACCAAAATGTGACAGGCCTGATCCTCTGTGGCACTCAGGCATCTGAAGGCACTCCTGGTTGATTGGGAAGTGCCACAACAGAGCAGTGGGAGGACCAGGCTCTGCTGGGCAAAGTGGGCTGGGGTAAATGTTTCCAAGGGTAAAGCAGGGGGAGGAATGGATCTTCCAGCCTCCAGGTGGAGGTGGAAGGATCTACTTCTGCTTCCAAGGACCTATAAAACTTGTTCAGTACTGACTCCATGAACACTGGGGCCTTTCTGGTGGGATGCTGCCAGATTTTGGCTTCTCCCATCTCCCCCAGCAAGACGAAAGGGAGGGAACCTGATAATCCTGAGAGTAGAGGTGCTGGGAGGATAGAGATTCCATGGTTCTCCATTGTGCTGGCACAAACTAGAGCTGTTGAAGATGGAGCCAGCATGTTGGCCATCAGCCTTGGGACTTCTGGGCTTCTGGGATGTTTGAAGCTCATCTAGCAGATGGCTTTCCTCAGTAATCGGAACATAAAGCACACCTTGTAGGGAAGGTATCAGGCTGGGAAAGAGGACTGGAGAGCCAGAGTGGCCTTCATATGCCTGGTTCCTGACTGCTGAGGGGACTCCCTGAATGAGCCAGAGGTGTGGGGGCAGCTCTGGCTTCTCCTGTTTGCCAGGCTGGGGCTGAGCTGAGCAGCAGCTCTGTCCTGAGAGGTTTGTGAGTGTCTGCACTGTACCTGCATGGAGAGGGCAGCAGCCTGGCAGTGCCACACAAACAGGTCTGAGTGTTTGCTGAGTGTGTCCACATCACTGGCTGAGTGAAGAGCAAGTGTTACCTCTTCCAAGGACACAGGAGACTTCTGAGTTCATGGAAACATGGGATTATAAAGCCATCAGTGTAAAATAGTACAGTTTAGTTTTCTGAAATGCAACTAGATAGGTAGGGAGATTAAATTATGGTCCATTTAGTCTCTCACCACTTAAATACCAGTATTTTAAAAACAATCTCTTAAATGACATCAAAATAGGTCTAGACTTCCAGTAAAATGTTAATACAGTTTTTCATTTCCTGATGTTTCGAGATTTTCACATCAGGTTGGTTGTTTTTTATAGTGTATGCAGCCTGAAGTAGAAGTTGGATTTGTTACCCAAGACTTATTCCAAGTGAAGAGGATTTGGCAGTGCTGTGTGTTTGAACTTACTTGTTTTTCAGAGATTTCTTTACTTTGCACTTCCTCTGAGGTTAAGCTGCCAAATAGCACAGCTTGGGCTCTTTTACTGGTTCAGGAAAGACAGGGAAAAGTTTCCCCTGAAGACCATTAGAGGTTAGATCTCTTCCTCTAGATTTGATTTGCTGAATTCCACTCGTACTGAAGGAAGGAGCTTTAGTACTCTTGGCAGACAACTATGTTGTCATTAACAGCTCAAAATAAGCAGTTATCTGATAACACTGATAAATTACTGCCTTGGAGGGACGGTGTATTTAAGAGTCATTACCTTAACTGAGTTATAAGGTGGGTAAGAACACCCCTCCCTCTGTGTGAGTGGAAGAGAAGGGCACACTGCATCTCAGGTTTGCTGTACGGGATTTATGCTGCTTCACTGTAACATGTTAGAACAATCATACAAATACTTCCATGCTGCTTGCAAACTGTTGTAAGGGCTACACTTGGGAAGGGGAAAAGGATGCACATTAGCAATGTTTTTATCATGTGTTTATTATTTTGTATATTTAGAAGTATGGGGTTTTAGAAGCTTAATAAAGGTAGCTGTTGCCAAAGAAATTGCAAGCAGACTTTCATATTGATAATTTTTGAAAGCAATCAACATACCAATCCCATGTTAACTTTTCCTTTGGTGTGATATTGGCATAGAGTCACATCTGAATCCAGATATAGGTTTGGAAGTTCCCTAAACTTCAGGGACAATTAGATCTGAAATTTGCTTTTCATCACTCCTCACTATTTCTGTTGGAGCGATACCACCAAGAGACCGTTGCCAGTACAGAGGAAGGGTGGATCGTGTGTCTGACTCCCTGTGGCATTAGCTAGATCTGAGCATAAAGAACGTTAACATTTAAAATCAACTCCTCTCCTGCTGATAGGAGATGCTGACCAAAACCAAAATTCTAGACTAGTGAAATTCTCCTAGACTAGATGAAATTTGTCCTCTCCTGCTGATAGGTGATGCTGACCAAAACCAAAATTCTAGACTAGTGAAATTCTCCACATATCAACTGTGTGATGAGACAGGCTATGCAGTCATGTTTAGATAGCTCTTACATTTGTGGCATGTTTTAAACACATATTTTTGATGGGGTCATGACTTGGCAACCACTGCTGACAGTCTATATGAGAATGAGATTGAAAGCTTTATCCTTTTGTATATGTTTATAAGAGCAGTTATTCTTCTTTAATAAAAGAAAATGTTTTCTTTTGCTTCTATATTCACCTGTACAGACATTGAAACCCAGCATTTAGTAAAACTAAACAGTAAAACTGTTTAGTCTGGAGGAAGCTGTTGTTATTGAATTTCATTGTGGCATGTTACATAGTTTTCTGTCTCTGTGGTCACTGGGTATGATGTATAAAATTGGGGTCTCTCAGGACATCAGGCACTCTTTCTCCCTTTCTTATGCCTCATTTATATCGGGGTTTTTCTGGGTTTGCTAAAGCATTAGTCATCCAGTTGAGTTCACTTAAAAGCTCAGACTTTCCCAGAAGAATATTCATCTTCTCAGATGCAGAAAATCCTGCATATCTTGTGTCATTAAATATCTTGGAGTATTTTCAGACAGAGTAGGATGATGGTCCTTTTGGTTTGGACAAAAGATGTGTCTAACATCCAAAATTTTTCAAGGAATTCAAGGAGTTAACAGGGTTTCTTTTTGTATTTCGTCCTACAGAGAGTCTTGTTATCAGTAGAGATGAACATAATTCTTGTTCAGTGCTAGTAGCTGATTCTGAGAGGGCTTACGCATATGATTAGATTTCAGTGGAGCAGCTTGTGTATAAATTTAAGCAAGAATTTGTTGCAGAGCTGGAACTATTGTGAATAAGATGCATATTACCCCTGGGATCTTTTGATGAAAGGTGTTATCTGTATCCCTCGTATCGGATCTGTTGCTTTTACATGAGTCCTGTGGTTGTAGTCAATTCATTTTCTAACATAGAGAATAAAAGATACAAACCCTGGATGACCTGAAAAGACAATCAACATATCACAGGCACTACATGTAGATTCCTCCCTAGCACAGCTGGCTGACGGGTATTTCATGGAATTAAAGGTCATAATTTTTTTGTGTGTCAGGCTACAGTTTGCACACAGATCAGGTATCTTTGATGTTTGTATTCATAGACACCACTTAAAAGTTCTTTGTGCTGACTGTTATGGAGCTCAGAATTAGCTAGCTGGCTAAATTCACACAACCTGATTTTTCTTTTGTGCTGCCCACCACCACTAGCTATTACTAGATTTGGCAGAACTGTCAAAATGCTCTTAAGCAGCCACTGATTTATGGCCAGAGGAGGAACACTATGGATAGGCTTGAAAAATCTCATCTGAATAAAAAAGCATCTACTGCTTTCCTTGGGAGGTAGTGCAAAAATAATGATTTATTTTCTCTCCATGTGTTAGAGAGATGGAAGGGAGAGCTGCTTGCAGCTCTTTTCTCACTGGAGGGTTCAAACTCATCAGCCCTCTCCCCAAGACTGAGGTTCTCATTTCCCTCAGTCTGTGATCCCTGTTAGATTCTGTGGGCTGAACATCACAACCAGTAAGCTCATCGAGATGGGCTTAAGGTTCTTGACATTCCTTGAAAGAGCACCCCAGAGTTTCCTTTGTGGTAGTTTTATTAGAAATGTGCCATTTCTTCAGAAAAAGACTGAAGTCCTGAGCTTATTCAGGATTGCATGTTTTTCATTTGATTTCAGTTGAATAAGGATTTCACCCAAATTGGTCTACACCTGGTCTCTTTGTAAAGTGTCCACCACCTGAGTGATGAAAGGTGTGTGTTCTTCGTGGAGCATGTGTCACATTTGGTACAGATTTGCCTGGTTTCCTCCTCATTCCTAGTGAGATACTGCTATTTGCCTTCATAACCAGACATTCTATTCAGAGCTAGAGGGAAGCTGTATCTAACATGCCCTACAAAGAGCACCACCAATGGGTTCCACCCTTTCCTAAGCGATGCAGAACTCAGCCAGAGGCTGAGGGCTGGATGTGTCTCTCAGAGGCAGTGTGCACACGCTCTCACAGTCAAGGGATAAAAGTAGCTGTTGCTACAGCATAACCCATCTGTGCTTGTTCAATTTCCACCTTAGGAGCAGATAAATCTGGAAATGGCTGTTTCTCTCTGTGGCTGAAATGAGAACCTAGCCAGAGAGTTCAGATACAGATACTTGTTTTGTAGACCTGTAATTTGGATACACAAATTCCTACTCATGTGTGCTGAGCAGGAATAAAGCCCTAGTGGCAAGTAGGATAAGCAGTGCAGAGACTCATAACCCTACAGACCTGAACAATTTTGTGGACAGAACACCTGCCTGTGAGGCACGTCAGCACGTAACTGTAGATGGAAGCCACCACTATACATGTTAATGACCTAGTTTTTCTTCCTTTATCCTCTAGTGCATATAAAACTGAGTAAACTCTAGGTACTTTATCTGTGGTTTTAACATGGCATATATCAGTTTTGTGCTATGAACTTGGAGCACTTGCCATACATCTCAATGAAAACCAATAAAGTATCCTTTGCATCTAAGGTAGGAAAAAAATATCTATCTTTGTAGTGCAGTGAGCTCTGCCTGGAAAAGAGTGTTGGGATAGTTTTGACAGCAACAGTGAGATTTTAAAAAACATTCTAAAGTAAAAACTTCCTACCTTCTCACACTGCCTGTTAAGGGCCAGGAGCAAACTGAGAGCAGCAGAATTCTGTCTTTGTACTGTGCTGCAATTGATATGTATTCTCATTAGAGGGAAAGTGATTCACCCAAAGTAGGATGTCAACTACTTTGCTCTTTCCCACACACTTTCTTTGAACTAAGGGGTTTTTATTGTCAAGGTCCCTCAGGATCATAGTTTATGAGAAACTTCATGCAAGTTCAAAACCTACTTGAGTCTTTTCTTGGTGCTGGTACTTAAGGCAGGTTTCTTCAATTATTTAATTTCTACTTTCTACCAGCAAAGAATGGCTTCATTTTTTCTTCAGCTGTTTGGTTTTGTTGCACCATTGAAACCCTGGTATTGCAGGGTTTTGGTTTGGGGAATTTTTTTCTGACAGTCACATCAAGGATAGCTCAGCATATTGAAAAGCAACATACTTAGCAGCTTACCTTCCCCCTCAGACACTGACTGAATAAAAACAAATCTAGAAAGACATTTAATTCTGGCACCTAATGGCATGCCAGGAGCAGACACACACTACATACCTGACAAAGCAACAGCCACAATCAAGTGAAGGGGATGGATCCCAAAATGAAGGTTCTTTTAATATTCTTGTCATTGCAGAACATCACAAAATATTAATAGGGACCAGTAAAGAAACAGTATCACTTCCATCAGGAAAATGAAAACCAAGTTCATTGCACAGTCACATGACTCCCATTAAGGGCTTAATAGAGACTCCCTTTACTGCTGGATCATGCTATAAATAAGCAGATGGTGTTGATTTTGGGTCCAAATTGTTAGATTTATGTACAAAATGTCTTTGGATAGCAGGAAGAAGGTTGAATAGCTTTAAATTAAACAATAAAAGCATGCTGTATTTAAAAAAAGAAAAAAAAAAGATGGAAGCAAGAGCAACAATACTATCAGTATGAAAAGCCTCAAAGCCTGCAGTTCTGGCAATGTTTTAAAGCTGAGTGAGATAATACATAGTTAAGATTACTCAAATACAGTAAATTGAAACATCAGTGGAGTCTTGCTGATTTATAGCAATAGAGTTTTTCTCTCATGATTTTATTTTCAAGTTAAATCTTCAAATACATTCATTTAAAAATATTTAATAGTCCCTAGCCATTAGCCTATTTTGGATGGTTCTGGTTACACAGCTTGCATCTGAAGTTTCATATAAGTAATATTTGTTTTTAACCTAATTTTCAAACAAGCTGATGAAAACCTGCCTACCCTGATTTACACCCTCAGAAGGATTTGTGCCATAAGGTCACTCTTGCCTGGTGTTGCACCATGATCCTCCCCCAGCTCTCACAGCTCCCAAAAGCACACACAAGTGGAAAAACTCATGACAGTGTTGCCTACCTGACTGACTTCAGTCCTGAGCAGCAGTGTCTACATACAAAGAGCTTTGTGCCAATGAAAAACCATGTTAAATTGAATTTGCTTCTCTGGATGAATGGTGTCCAGTGTGGATGTTGCCTGGATGCTTTTACATCTAGGTACTGATACCATGTTTTGTAGAAGTATTCAGTATGCAGTATTTGAGAGCAGCATGGGCAATGGCACACGGAGCATTTGCCCTGAAGCTCTGGCTGGTCTCCTTGCCCTGAGAGTGACCCCAACAGCTGCACCATGACCACTGTCAGTGCCTCTCTCAAACCATCTCAAGGAGGGCTTGGACTTTCCCCTCTCCCTGTGACCCCAAAAGCGGACTGGTTCTCCTGGTTCCTGGAAGCTCCAATCCAGAGCCTTTCCCAGGCAAGTGTCAGGCCTTCTCACAGACTCTTCAGTCAACAAAACTATTACATATAAACGTTCTTGGCAGGAGCTGCCCAGAGCAGGGCACAGCGGTGTCTGGCCCCTGGCACTCTGGGGTGCTCCTGGCACAGGACCGCAGCTCCTGTGCTGTAGGCAAGGTCTGCTGGTGCTCGTGGGAGCTGCAGGGCCACCTCTCTGTCCATGGCACAGCTTGTGCCGCATCGCTTCCTACAAGGAGCTCCCAGCTCCTTCCTCGCCAGGACCCCCGCCGCACCAACCCACCTCTCTGTTAGATCTAATTGTAGCAATTCCTCTCCGCGCTACTCTTGTATCTTCTCAGAGTCACCACACTGAACTATTGTTCGATTTGGGTGCAATTAAGAGCACCAAGAAGGTCACTTTGTAAGCTAAATCCAGGGCTGTGCTGGCATTTTAGCTTCCAGCCTCAGGGACAGGCTGTCAGAATTTGTCTGTTGGAGGGGTAGCCCCGTGTGCATGAGTTGAACACGGAGACTGAGCAGAAGGGGGCTCATGGACCCATTCAGTTGCCCTTGAATGACAAACTGACCCTCCAAGAGGGACAAAATGGGAAGGCAGCCACACAACTGAGACAGGATAACCCTGCCCAGCATCCCTCTGAAGCTCATGGCTAAATACCACATGTCGTTGTAGAGGAAGGTTGCTTGTAGCAGCTTATGTTCTCATATAGAGGATAAAACTACTTTGCCTGCTGAAAATGTCCTCCCAAGCATGAGCCTTGTGACCTTTTGAGAAGGGACAGTGTTCCCTACAGCTGCTGTTTTCATTTGGGTAGTTAAATTCCAAATGAATGTAAACTACTGGAGGGGAGCAGAGAAGCTGGAGTTTGGCCAGGTAAATATTGGCATGTAATAATTGCAAGTGAGCTTGTGTTTGCTTCTCTGGAAACGGTTCACGAAATTCGTGTGCAGGCTTTGCCTTACCCACAGCTTAAATGCAGCTGTCTCGGGGGAAATATGGAGGTTATTTAATAGTGCCCAGCAATGACACAGAACAACTTAGGGCAGGAGAAGAACACACCATATTAAATTAAAACTGCACAAAGCAAAATTTAGGGAGACGGAATGTAATTACCCAACCTGGACTGTGGCCAAGGAACTGATGCTAACACCTTTATTATTAAAAAAAAGGGAAAAATGCCATGAGAACCAGGAAAATCAAAAAGAGATGAGACCTTGCTTTCAGTCTCTTTTCTGAAAGATGGCACCTCAAGTAGCACAGAGCCCATTAGCACTATGCCAGGGTATTGATTCAGTACCTACTAAGAAAGAAGGCCACCCACTGAAGAACATGCATAATTAAAGCTAAAAAATGAGCTGCTTTCTCTCTGAAGTACAGAGTTCTCATAGAAGTGTTTCCCCAGGAATACACTATCAGGAAAAAAAAATAGTTTGCACTTCACCTCCAAGGAATTTTGCAAAGGTCAAGCACTGGAACCAGCTGGATGCATTATTTAGTGACTTGACCATTTTATTACTGAATATTTCATTGGGTTTGTTTTTACAATCAACTATTTCTGTTCATGTTAAAAGGAGCTATCACTAAATTCCATTCTTACTGTCGTAGACAGGGAGACAGAGGCAGCCAAAGGAAGCAGATATAACCAGTTGTCCTTCATGTTCAGCAGCTTCCAGTTCCTTTGGGTTCCTTTAGTAACTCCCACCTCCCAGTGATCTTCTCAGTGTTATTCTAGAAAGGTGCAGCAGAAATCAGGATCCTTGTTGCTGCCCAGCAGTGTTCTGTAGATGTTCTCCAAATTACACCGTGAGGTCCTGAAGATACGTCATCAAGTACTTGCAAGGTTCCATGGGCATATGGGAATAGGCAAAGGGAGAAAATGAGTTGAAGGCAGAGGTGCTGTGGTGGGAGTTTTGTATTCTCTGTGCAAACTAGAGACGCATAGACTGGAAGTGACCCATATGTTTCCCACAGTTATGATTTCAGCCATGGACTCAGATTTGCCCTGGATGTAGCCATTTACCTTTTACAGAATGGGTATCTTACTAACGGAAAAAGCAGAGATTTCACCTTGATCAGAAGGTCCATAGTTGATTGTGAAATCATTTGAGACTTTAGGGCACATGTACAGAAGTCCTTTTCAGGCTAAAATTCAGTAAACCTGTATAAGATGGTTACTCAAATGCATTTTTTACCTTCTCCAGTCCATTGTGCCATTTTGTGGAATGGGTAGATCTAGAGTTTTAGGAAAACAGATGCAGAAGGCTATTGATAGCCTGTGTAAAAGTTGCATATTGGCATTTATTTCATGTTCAAAAATATTGGCACTATTTATCTCAATTCCTTGCGTGTTGGTTTAGTTTGGTTTGGTTTGGTTTTTTGGCTGCTAGGGTATTTCAACTTTCCCGGATGCATGCTAAATTATTTGTAAGATCGAAATTGCAGAGCAGAGCCTGCCTTTTATGAATAAATACTATTAAGCACATTATCTAGTTATGCTAAGTCTTCACAGGCAGCAGCTTCTACTCTATAGCTTTTCTATATAATATGCCCTTCAGAGCCTGTGCATTTACCAATATGATTTTATGGGTATCTGTGGTAAGCTGGAACATTTTAGATTAATAAATTACATAGCAGCATTATTACGTGCAGGTTGTGTTTGCGCCACAGTTACAGCTGAGAATGACTTTCCACTGTAAACCCAAAAAACATAGCCCTCTTTATATAATCAGAAAAGCTCTATCCACTTCAAGTTATGTGTAAGTAAAAAGTCATAGGACACAGGACAGGAGAATAAGAGGCTCCATCTTCCTTGAGCCTCATCTTAAACGCAGAAGTCTACAGTGAGTTGAAAGAATTTCAGAATATAACAAATACAGCCAGAATATACCTACAATATCTGAGGAGAAAATTCTGCAATTAAAAGTGTTTCTTGCAAACATAGATTTGCATGGGTCCTGCATGAGCAGGTCCTTAAAACCATTAAGAACTCCTGTTTGAAAAACCACTGCATGTTTTCAATATTTATGATTTATCATGGATGAAAGGTTTTTCTCTCCACAAGATGATTTCTTGACTTTTGGTAGCTCTTATTTTGATCAGTGCTGAGCACTTTTCAGAGTCCTTACCTGTGGTGTCTGCATGAAAAGAAACATAAACTTTTAATTAATCTTCTTTACATATAGAGTCTTCCTTTGTTAATGAGTAGAAAAGGCTAGAATGCTTTTCTCTTAATCATGTAGTAATTTCACTAATTCTGGCCTTCTTAGTGATCATACTACAAACCACAAAAAGATGTACTTTAAATTTCTTATGAGACAATGAGAATACTGTATGTGGTCTTCATTAAGATCCCAGGCGCTACCCATTATGATGAAGTATCTTTAAAAAATGAGTGAATATGTTTGTAACCTTCTTGGCCAGTAGCACACAATTACTGCATGTGTATAAAAAGAAAAATAATGATCTGATGCTGTAGCATCACCACCAGTACCAGAGATGTGGATGTACACAGGGAGTCAAGATCCATTTTACATGTTGTCATCGCTCCCTTTGGAGCTGGGATGTGCAGGGGTTTCTGACAGCCAGTGACACAAAGGAAGCATTGGTTCATAGCTCTGAATTGGGATAACATTGGTTCATAACTCTGAATTGGTGTTTCATCCACAGTGGAGGCTCACCTCAGGCCTCCACAGTGCCTCTGCTGTGGAGCTATTCTGCCCTGCCCAAAGACAGTGTGCAGGAAGCTCCACAGCTATCAGTACTTTTCATCCAGTGTTAGCACAGGAAGGATTGATAGTCCCAAAACTACACCTTTCCTCATCTTAGCCCCAAGCTATCCTTCAGCAGGTTCTAGCAAAGCCATCCACAGGGGACTGAGCTTTGAACTATAGCCAGCCATTCCTGCTGCTACATGGGATGGCCACAACATGGCCCCTGAACTACAGAAACAATACTGTTATAAAGCCCCTATATAAGAACATAGTGACAAAAACAATACCCACAATTCATATATTGGGATTGCTGTAGAGGCTTCTTCAAGGTTTTTTGGTTTTTTTAATTAAGTTCTTTTGCAAAAGTACTCAGTGCAAAAAGTTCACGTTTTGTTGAAGAGGTACCATCATGGGAAAGGAGATAGATGAGGGTACAGCCACATTCACACTTCGGGTTGGCATCATGCTCAGTGTTTAAAGTAGAAAGAAGAAAGAGGAATGGAGGGATATTTGGAATGATGGTGTTTGTCTTACCAAGTAACTGCTGGATGTGATGGACCCCTGCCTCCCTGGGGACAGCTGATTACCTGCTTGCCCATGGGAAGTGTTAAATTAATTCTGTGTTTTTTCTTTCTTTGCTTGTGTGGCTTTTACTTTCCCTATTAATTGCCTATATCTCAACCTGCAAGTCTTCCAGCTTTTACTCATCTTATTGTTTCCTCGATCCTGCTGTTGGGGAGGCGAGTGAGTGGCTGTGTGGGGCTTGCCTGCTGGCTGGGGTTAAACCAGGACAAGGTTACTCCCTACCCAGAGAACAGCCCTGATTCAGCTAAAATTGTCACTCCCATAAAGAGGAAAATACCAGCTTTTCTCTGAGTCTTGGGATTTTGTTATTACTATTGATTTAATAATCACCTTTTCAGATACTGTGGTGACAAGAAAAAAATTACAAAGGGAGTAGATAATAGGTAGTATCCAGTCCAGGATTTTATCTGATTTCTTTCAGTCTGTTGCAGAGTGATGCAGCAAGATAATACTACTGACTTCAGTGCAACCCAGTGTAACAGGGTAGAGCCAGAGCCAGCACCCTTCTCATGGTAGCTGTATCAGCTCTAGTAAGCACTCCAGTATTCACTAAAAGAAGAAATCCCTCCTTGTCTTCTTTCTGGTATTTTGTATCTTTTAGTTATGAGCAAAAATGTAAAGGGCTTTGGTTATCTTATTTTCCCAAAAGGAATGATTCTATAGAAAACATCCATTACTGCTTACTCTTTAACTAGATGTTATTCCCAAGTGCTGTGTAATCATTAAGTGAGCTTTAATTTAACAAGTGTGCTGCTCTTAGCACATTTTCACTTATGTAGTAGTAAATTAACTATAACAGATTGTAACTGTTCTCCATCATTTAGCAATAAGTAAGGCTTCCCATAAATATCTTTAAAACTAAACCAAGGTATTTTTATGGCACTTGCTCACCACTCATTCTTATTTCTCATCACAGCTTAAACAATATCCATTTCAAAGAAAAGATTATTTTTCATGCTGAGATTCAAAATTTCAGTTCATTTGCTTTCCAGTTACTGGGAAGGGAACTGCACCAGCTGAGGTATGTCTCACTTGGCCACCTCTGGTAAATGAGCAATGCTTTGATAACGGGGATGGGAACACTTCAGAGGCCTAAGTGAATTCACTGGATCAATGAGGCATCGCTGCATTTCCACAGTGATTTCTTTCACAGTCTCATCGTTTCACACATTTATATCACAGATTTTGCTTTGGTAGTAATCAGCAGCAAGTTTCTGAATAATTACAATGCTAAGGGCCAAATCCCAAAAGTACAGTAACCAAACCAGAGCCTGATATTTAGAGGAGCTCTCACCTTTTTATCTGCAGCCTTCTGAGTTTGTATGTTAAGTGAAGCCTCTACGCTTGTGTCTAAAGGGGGAAAACTCCTTCTGAAAGACTGTCCTTATGTGACACTTCTCTCTGTCTGCTGTCTATACAGATAGGGAGTGACCATGATTAATTAGAATAGCTACTAAAGTAATTTCTTGAGAACAATGACGATATTTAACTTGAATATCGTCTTCTCCAGGGCTTTGCCCTGATCCTTTAGGATTGTGCACTTCAAAGGGAAAAAATGGATCTGGCACTTACATTTAGGCTAGGCTGACACTGTTGGTTTGCTGCCAAAGAGGCATATCACAGAGGCACCAGCTGAGGGATCTCAGCCACTGAACCTTGGTGCTAGCCTTACGAGAAATCACTTCAATGGTGACATGGAATATTTCTGTCCATTTTGTCCTTAAAGTTACAGAAATGCCATCCCAAGTTCAGTTAAATCACAGCTTTCTCATATAGGTAGGTACATGACCCCTCGGAATCAATCTGACGCCATCAGCTTGTTTCACATCTCACAGCCTGAAGCAAAGTCTTAGAGGATGAAAATTTTGCTTACAAAAATCCTGCTCTATCCTCACCCTCTTATTGCCCCCTGCATATCACAGACCTCTTCACAGGACATTATCCTTTCCCTGGAGTTTTCTGTATTGTGGCTTTGTTTGGTTTTTTAAGGGCAAAAATAAACATAACATTAAAAATAACTGTTGTTCTTCTGACCTCAGGGAAAAAAAAAGGGGTTGCATTTTAAAATAATTGAATTTTCATTTGAAAACTGTTCAGTCATAATGGCCTCTTGTCAGTATTCTCACTCAGAAATGTTCTTCTGATTCTTTGACACCTCTTTCTCTCCCAGTTCATGGGGATTTTGGTCTCTAGCAGAAACCGGCAGAGAACAAAGTAGCTAAAAGAGGCTAGTGGAATTTGACTTGCACAGGGGTGTTATATTAATTATTTTTCCAGTAAGTCCAGATGTTCTTCTAAATATACAGAATGATGGCATTAGATGGGTAATAATCAGTGGTTTCCCTCAGTATTTTTAGCTGAATTGTGAGATACAATTGTTCCCTGGAAGCTTATTTTCACTTGGCAAAAGGAAATACATTCATCTAGTCATGAAGTTGCAAAAGCAATACAGAACAGGAATTTGGCCAGCATTTTCAACACTTGCATTTTTTAACATGTAGGAACTTATCTTTTCCTTTATATGCATCATCAAAACAAAGTCCTTCTTTTGGAATTTGGGAATTTTTTTGAAGGACAGTGTTTTGGAAGTGGCCCACTGTCCCAAGAAAATTCAATAAATATTGCTGTATTTAGAACCTGGATTTCTGTCTGGGTGATTTCTATGTACAACAATACTGTGTCTACTCTTAAGGATTTTATTTTGTCAATCCATGTTATTTCGATTTTATTATTTCAGTTCTTATACTATTCTGAAAATGGAATTATTTGTAGAGCATCGTATTTTTCCAAATGTAAACATTTTTCATTTATAAACAGCACTCCTTAGAATCTATAGAGAAAGGCATGTGTGAGCAAGTCTAATACAAGTTATTTTCCTCGTGCATCTCCACAATGCAACCTTGTTCTCAGTTCATGTGATGCCTCCCTTTGCCTCGCCCGAGTGTATTAAGCTACAGCAGAGGTTCGATCTGGGTGTATTCTGTTTATGTGGCTCTGCTTAAAGTTATAAAAGGGCAAGTTCTTTNCTCAGTTCATGTGATGCCTCCCTTTGCCTTGCCCCAGTGTATTAAGCTATGTCAGCAGAGGTTCGTTCTGGGTGTATTCTGTTTATGTGGCTCTGCTTAAAGTTATAAAAGGGCAAGTTCTTTAGGACAAACTTCTCTCAGTAGTGGTGCTTACTTTACAATATTTTGAGAGCACGTGTTTGGAGTGCTGCAAGCAGATAGCCCGGAGTCACTACAGGTATCCTGGTGANCCCTCTCAGTCTTTTCACTGACAGCCATATGTCAGGGAGTGCTGCAAGCATAGCCCAGAGTCACTACAGGTATCCTGGTGATAAGACTGTGTTATGGCTCCGATTGCAAAAGGATCTGAAATTTTCATCAGATATGTAATATTAAAAGCATGTTGGATAAATTATTAAAAGAAAAATGGTGAGTGGCTGAATTGTTTAATACCTTAAATAAAAGGAGAAAAAACAGGTGGATCAAAGAAGCCTAAAAAGCAAGTCCGTTTGCTCTTTTTCCATCAGATCTTACTTGGATCCTGGGGTGTTTCATTATCCAGATAGAAAGAATGGGGCTTGTTTATCAGAGTGCGAGGCTCACGCTGCAATGACGGCCTGGTCTGCAATCCCCGTGGGACGGCGTGGGCAGAGACACGGGCAGAGGGGAGCTCACTGACACCTCACCTTTGGCTGGATCCTCAGAAACCCTGGTAGCACAAGTTCAACCCTTCACACTCTGTTTCCTCAGCCCTTCACTGAGAACAGGGCCTTTGACTGCAAACCCCTTTTGCCAGCCTTTGATTTCCTGTCTGCACCATGTGGCTGCTATCAGTTTACAAATAGAGAAAAATTAAAATGGGTTTATGAACTGTTATTATTATAACCAAGTTCTGCTATTAGCTAGGTCTAAATGTTTTCATATATTCCACACCTTTGTTGCCCTTTGAGATTTTTAACTGTTGTTTTCTCGTACATTAATAATTTCCTTGTATAATTGTTCCCAAGAGAATGAGCTGAAAGAATTATGAATTAATTTGCATCTTTTAATGTACTAATAAACTTTGCAAGAAGAAAATTTCACTCCATCCAGGTGGAAACCAATCACTGTAAATCAAAGCTTACTGAATTTCAAATAGGTTTTTTTCCAAGAAGTTGCAGAAGAACAGTGCTCTGCATGTTAAAAGTAATTAGAAAGCACAAACAGCAATTTCAGACAAAGCCCTGGGTCATTTTTTTGCTGCAGCATAGAGTTCACAGGCACTTAGGAAAATGAGTATTTGTTGTATTTAAACAAAATGAATAGCAATTTCTCGGAGGTTGAGAGGTCTCAGGCTGTAAATATAGATTTCACCCTTTCATTGAAAAATATTTTTAAATTGTTTTAGACGTTTTTATTGTCTGACGTAAATAAATAATTCATGGTATACCCTCTAAAACAGGGTTCAAGAAAAAGAAATGTCCTTTTATGTACAATTTATTCAAATAGAATCTTGAGTGAACAAAATGTTCTAGCTCATGTATTCATTTATAACCAAACAATATCAAGTCCTTGTTCACCAAAGCACTCATCTTCATTTATCTCTGAGCACCTGAGAAACCAAAGCTCCTCTTCTGAGTAACTAAAGAAACAAATTCTGAGCCTCTACTCTTACGTGGGAGTGTTACTCACACAGTTACTCACAAGCTTAAGTGATTTACTGAACTGGTGATTTGACATCCAAGTTTATTTACCTTCATGTATTGTATAAATCTGGGAATAGAAATGCGTGCTCTAGCCCCCATTTTCCAAGTGAGACACAAAATATATCATGATTGGAAAAGACAGGTCTTGATATCAAGCTTTTGATTTTGGAAGTTTATTTTAGTAGTTGATAAAAGTTTAGCACTTACATTTGACAGGGCAAAAACCGTTTGTTTAAATGGCTACAAACTGCAGAGGCCAGAATGAATCCCAGCTGGTATGGGAACGGGGGGACAGTGCAGGAGGGGGAAGAGACTGATGAAGGACGGAGAAAGCAAGGACACAACACAGCAGGTTTGGAAGCCAGCAGAAGAATGTTGGAACTGTGACCAAGGGGAGGCCTGCAGGAATGTCACCAGAGGGGAGAAAAGGCCAGGTGGGCACTTGCTGGGAAAAGACGCAGAGTAAGAGGAAATGGGGGTGCCAGGACAAAAAAGGGGGTACTGCTAATGAGGCAAAGGGAGCTGTGCCTCTTCCCTAGGGGAGCAGATGCAGATGAGAGGCACAAGCTCATAAGGATTATTGATATGGCCATAGAGAATCAAACCTACCAAAAAAATGTTCAATACAACCTGGGTGCTGTTTCCTCTCAGAAAATAGAAAAACAAAGTAATTTCTAAAAACAGGGCCTAAATATAAATGATCAAAAAACTGAATGCAGGAATTTTTCAGTAGATCTGGATGTTTAGACTTTTTATCTCCCTTAGGGCTTTGAAGAGCATAAGCTTCTTTATCACCACAGTTTGATATGATGCTCCTTTCTTTAGCATGCCCAAGAAGGAAAACATTGTACTGACTGGAAAAACCCCCAACAGAACCTGTTTCTCCCACAAAGCTACCCCATAGCACGCAAGTTTCCACGCATTCTACCTCAAAGAGTTTTTCGGTTGTAAGTTTGAAGTTTGCAGAGTGCTTGCAGAGCAAACTTGTATGTATGCTCAGAGCACTGTTTGTCATGAAAAGTACTGACAGCAGCAGAACACCTCTAGCAGTATGAAAATACACATTTAAAATAGTTGCTGTTTTTATTCTTTGAGATGTATTGCTTGATTTTTCAGGCTGTTGCAGAGATTGCAAACATACATTGTTTGTTTTCCATTCTTAAATGATTTTTTATACGAATGTATATATAAATTATTTTTTTAAATGTCTGTGGTAATTAAAGGCTATTTTGTCCTGTGCTCATAACAGTATTTTTGCACACAAAAACATCCAGCTATCCCTTAAAGAGCCCAGAAAACACTGCTTGACACCATAAGTGTCTGCCATGATGGATTCATTTTATTTTAGCAACAGATAAAACATCTGAAATTCTTTATAGCTGGTGCTTGTTATGACAGTGCATAGGGAATTTCCTCACAAACACAGACAAACTTTCTCCAATTCCAGACTGGAATTACTTTTGCTTAATGTAAATATATATACAAGTCCTCGAAATATACAAGCTGCAGTACAAATTTCAATGCAATGATTTTTAGAACTAACCAGGTGCAAACTTCATAACAGAAAGGAGGGAAGACACCTTAGAGCCAGCACAGTTCAGTACCACTGAAATGAGTCTGCTGTCTATTTGAGATGTTTTGAGATCTGGCCAAATAATCCAAGGCCCTGAAAATTATCACACCTGTGGAAAATATGGACACTGCTTCGCTTCTGGCATATCCCAGCCTGCTCTTGCCACACAAACTCCTGCATGGAAAGACTTATTCTTCCATAGTAAAGTAATACTCTATTTAATGGCATTCTTTTCTTGCCAGGCTTTAAGAAAGGCATCATTACAGTCTCTCCAAATTCCCTCCACACTGCAGTGTTTAATGATATCTAATCTAAAGTAAGAACATGGTGCTTAATGAATATGCATTTGTCACATGAATACCAGGAACAGATTAAGTTCAAAAGTCCTCTGTAATCTGCTGGGAGAGATATGTGGAGTGCTGGAGTCAGCACAGCCAGAAAACCTTCAAAATATTTTTCTTCAGCTCTAATTTGAAAACTTCAATGGCAAAGTTTACCCTAAGGAGAAATGGTGCTAAGCACAGATTTATTTATTTCCTGCTGATGAACACAGCCATGTGAACGACTGAGATGTTTTTTCTTGCAGGAGGGTGCCAGAGCTGCCGAGTTAAAAGCTTAAGCTTCAAAATTGACACTGACCCTATTTATTAGCACAATAATGGGCTTGTTGTGGCTCCTGTGGCTTTCCAGGATTGCAGAGGGCTACATGTAAGTGTGTTTTTGCTGTCCCAATGCAGGTGGCTGGCAAGGCAGGATGCATGGTTGAAAATACACCCCGTGGTGTCTCCTGGAAGATGACTGCATTGCTCATGATCCTCACGTTCAGGGCGAGGCAACAAAATCCCTTCAGAAATTATTTATCTCTAAGAACAGGCTGACTTTATTTTTTGAAAATACATGATGTTTCTCCTACAGGACTTAGGGGGCAGAGCTTGGACGAGTCTCCTTTGAAGTCAGGCAGTCAGATCAGCTTTCCCCTGGGGCATGGCAGCTGGAGACCACCATCCCTTCAACCCTGGCATCAGCCATTTGTGGGAATGTCACTGCTGGGAACTAGCAGGGCTGGGAAGCAGGTGAAGAAGGGCTGCGCCTCACCTGGCTCCTGCCTGGAAGAGAGGCAGGGCTTGGCGCCCGACTTCACACTTCCCTTCAGGATACTCAAGTCCTCTCACAGTGGCATTTTCTGATCTTGCAGAATTTCTAATTAGATGTTGAGTCTCTAATATGAAACTGTATTTGATCCTGCCTAGAGAAATGTAAGACTTCCAACAAATACAAAACAAGCTGTTGAGAATGTGACCTACTGAAAAATTCCAAGAAACTTTTATGTCAGTACAAGTTTTCCTATTTATACTTTTGATTACTGAGAAACTGTTCACCTTTTTTCAAAAAACAGTATCTTCATGAGGTTTCTTTTTTATTGTTATTTTTGTTGCTTTGAAAATAACTTTTTTTTACATGCTGCCTGGAGACAATGTTTGCTGTTTTCCAAACATCTCTTATTGGAGCATATCAGTCCCAAAAAACCAAAAGTGCTTCAGATCCTTCAGAAATTATCAGTACTTCATAGACTCATAGAATAGCTGAGGTTGGCAGGGACCTCTGGAGACAATCTAGGCCAACCCTCCTGCATAAGCAAGTTGCTCAGGACTACGTCCAGTCAGCTTTTGAAAATCTCCATGGAAGGACTCCACAATGCTCTGAGCGACCTGTCCCCCCTGTTCAACCACCCTTACGGTAAAAAAGAAAAAAAAAAATCACGAAAAAATTCTTACATTTAAAAAAAAGTTTTGTATTTCAGTTTAGGTCCTTTGCTTATTGTCCCGTCACCAGAAATCACTGAGAAGAGTCTGGCTCCTTCTCCTTTGCTCCCTGCCATCAGCTATTTATACACACCGATAAAGTGCCCTAAGCCCTCTCCTCTGATGGAGCCGCCTCACCTTTCTCAGCCTGTCCCTGCCAGCCAGTCACCCCTGTGGCCCTTGGTGGACTCTCTCCAGTGTGCCTGCACCTTTCCACTCTCCAGCTGGAGAGCCCCAGCCTGTGCTGGAGGATGGGGCTGTTCCTCCCCGGGTGCAAGGCTTTGCACTCCCTTTTGCTGAAGTGCGTGACATTCCTGTTCGCCCAATTCTCCAGCCAGTCGACTTCCCTCTGGATGGCAGCACAACCACCTGGTGCAGCACCCACCTGTCTTGGGGTGATTCTAGGACCACACTGTATGCCCCATCGCCTGCTTGATCTCTAGTGTACCTTTAAATTGCACAGGGGGGAGAGAGAAGCCGAGAGAACTCTTCAAAGCGGCCAGCTTGACCTTGCATCTAGAATGTTTTGCATTCTTTTCTCTCCCGATTCTGACAACATTTGTTGGTTAGAGGACTTTTGCTCTCTAGTCTCTTCGGCTTTCAGCAGAGAAGGGACTGTGATCTGCCTCAGCAGCTTCTGTTCCTTTTTGGACTGTTTCTGGCTTGCTTTTCATCCGAGACCAGCTCCCATCTCTGGACCTGCTCGGCGGGACCCTCCAAGGGGGATCCTCGGACCCTGCCTGGCCGACCCAGCCCAGTGTAGGACTGCAGGTTTTACCTACAGAAAGAACTCTAAAATCTATAGTCCTCTTTTAGGGGACAAGGGAGGGGGTTTCAATATTTCTTTCTTTTTGCTCTGTGACAGCAGGGGACTCTGTTTGTTATATAAATAGTTTTTTTCACTTTCACTCGAGAAATTATTTTCCCGAACCCGTGGGGGAGGTGCTGCCGGGGCCTGCTTGCCTGGCAGGCAGGAGAGAGAGAGAGAGACACCCCTCTTGGGTTGTTTCCTCCTGGATTTGTGTCCAAACCGGCACACCACCCCTTCGAGTTCTGTACCACCCGCAAACCCGAGGGCACCTCTGTGCCATCATCCGTGCCGTTAACCGAGGCGCTGCACGGCATCAGCTCCAGGCGGCGGACGCACAGCGCATTTGGGCACGATCCCGCGAAGGAGCGGTGCTCTGGAGTTAAAACGCCCGTTTTTACGTGTGCATTTGGCTGCCGTCTCCTCGCCAAGCCTCTCTGTCCTGCTGTTATCCCTGCTCCTGGCGGCAGGAGCTCCGCAGCCGGCTGCTCGCCAGCTCTGCAGCATTCCCGGCTAGCACAGGGAGCACAGCCGTCGCCTTCCTGCCCCAGAGGGAGGTGCAGGGGCACCAGCAGACAGCATCCAACCTGCTGCTGCCAACTGAGAAACTCCTCAGCACTCAGAGGCCGCCGCTGCCCCGCTCGCACATGGATTTGGCCAGGTAGAGCACGCACAGGTGTCCACCATCTAGGAGGAAAGGAGTATCTCTTAGCAGGCAAGGTCCTGTGAGAAGGCTTCAACAGCTGAATGTTGATGCCTATGCTGAATGTCAACCCCTATGCTGCAGGGTGGGCCTTGTGTAGATTTGGGTTGCTTCTGACAAAATGATCTATTTAAGAAACAGTTTGGGGAAAAGCTGGGATGAGTATCTTATTTGAAAGTCTCAGGAGAGTTCTTTACGTGATTATATGCTGTAGTAAAAGAGCTAAGTTTGATTCCTTGCATAAAGTATTACTATTAATAACTTAATTATAAATTTAAATATTAATTATTATAATGAATCCTTTAGTACCTAACAATTATAGAGTGTTACAAACTCTGAAATAAGCACTACAAGTCTCTAAATAAACAACTGAAACTGACTTTTTTTTTCTTGCATTGTAGGAGACCAACACGATAGACACCACAGCCCTGGATATTCACTTACTCCGACAGAAAGCAAACAAGTCTCAGAGTAAGTAAGAATCAGATCTCAAACCCCAGTAGGTCTAGCCCCCTCCAATGGACTTTCCACCCTTCTATCATGTATTCTTTCGCTTCATTCTTCTAAATTCAAATTCTTCTTCAGGATCTTACATGCTGGTGCACTTTCAGACCTCTTCCATAGCTGATCGCTCTTACCTTGACTTTCATTTTGTGAACTAGCAGGTCACTCACTGTATTTCCCTTCTTATAGTTTAAACAAGGAGGCTCCAAGAAAGGCTAATTTCATGAGTCTCAAAAGCATATCTGTAACTCTCATTCTCTTTTTAGACTTAATTCTATATTCAACACATCTTTTTTATTCTATTTGTCTTTGATGCTCCTCAAGACTCTCACAGTCTGTTTTACTTGGCAGTGAAGAACCATAGCCATATGTAGCATTAAGGTTGAAAGAAACTACAGAGCTGTGGCTGCAGTGGAGCTGGAAAGGGGCTCTTGAAGGAAAATTTGATACCAGTTTGGGGAATTGATAGTCCAGGGAAGTGCTGCTCTGTTCTTCTTCAGGCTCAGTTAGGATTAGGGTTAAATTTGGAAAAAATCTCAAAGCTCCATTTGGGGTGAGGCTGGAAGGAAGCTGCCAGGAGAGAAATAGTTCAGCCCGAAGGGGAATGTTTAGCCCTGGGAAGGGCTGCGGTATGCCCCTGCAAGGCTGGGATTAGAGCTGGCAGCATCCATTTCTGTAATTTATGTACACAACCCTGTATTTTGTGCTCATCTGGCATGTGAGCACCAGCCTTAGAGCACAAGGAAAAGAGATGTAACTCCAAAGAAGTTACAGAGGGGGAGATTTACCTCCCGCTTCTAGAGTGCTGTGCTGAAAGGGAAGGCAATGCAAAGGCCCCGAGCGTTCTGACATGCAGGGAAGGACAAGCCTTAAATTCACAGCTAGCGAGCAGCAGAGGTGGCAGAGGCGGTGAGCTGGGTGCAGGCCCCATGAGCGGGCGGGCACTGTGCCGCTGTACTCCCAGGACACTCCTCTCTCCCACCGTACCGAACCGCCGCTGTGTTCCTGTCTCGTTAACCACACACCTACTCCGCTTCCGCCGAGGGGCTGCGCCCGCCCGCGGCCTTCCAGAACCATCGCTGCCCCGGCCAAAGATGGCGGCCGCGTGCGTCACCGCCCCGCCGGCCAATGGCGCCCGCGGGGCCCGGCGTCACGTGCGGGAGCGAGCCACTCGCGGGGGCGCGCGGGGCGGCATGGCGTCACTTCCGCTGCCGGGGGCCGGGCCCGGTGCAGCGGCGGAGCGGGGCCCAGCGGAGCGCGCAGGAGGCGGCGGGGCCTGGGCAGGTGCGGGGCCGGGCCAGGTGCGGGGGTGGGCCGAGGGCCGAAAACCGAAAACGGGAGGGAGCCCGGCCCGGGCTGAGGCGGGCCCTGGCCGCCGCCGGCCGCCGCCCTGCCGGAGCTGGGAGGGCTTTCTGCGTGCTGTGGCGCGGCAGTGACTCCGCAGCGCTACGTTACGCTTTTGCCAGTTAATACGTGCGAGTGTTGTTCTGTTTTTAGTTCTCTGCTGTCCTTGCTCTTGATAAAGCGCTTGAAGTTACTTTGCTCTAAATACCAGATTCCGTAAAGAAAAGTTGAAATCACCGAGTAGGCCCTGTCAGTTCGTGCAGACCGTGTCATCCCAGGGGAAGAGCTGCGTTTAGTGGCAGAGTCAGGATGTACCTCGTAAAGTACTTTCACTTACAGAAGCAGGATTTCATAATTGCGCTGTAGGGCAAGGTGACTTGCAGCAGGGTTACGTTCTCCGTCACTCCTCTGTGATTAATGCGAGCCGTCCAGTGCTGTGCGTGCTTGTTTCTCACCCGTGCTTAAACCTGCCTTTCCCTAGAATACTCGTAGGTTACATTGATCACTGCAATCTTAACGTATGACCGGTCATTTCAAAAAAGGCGCTGGTACTTGGGGTGTTTGGTGATATCAGATGTTATGTGCAATTGTAGTTGAAGTATATGTGTCTCCAAGGCCTTGGGTTTTTTTTGTGTGATGTGAACCATTTGTGGCAGTGAGCTGGCAGTTTTCATGCTACCAGTGGAACACACAGGCTGGTTCTGCTGGTGCTGCCAATTTACCCGTGAGTGGTGTCACTGTTTTCTAGTCAAAATTGCTCAGGATGACCTGAACCTGTGTTCTGGGCTGTGCCCTTGACTGAACGCTGTGCCCATAAAGCTAACCAGTGCTTTAAACGATGGCTTAAAATCTCTCTCTGAGTATTTTCCACCATATATATTGTGCTGTTTGCTCATTTGGGTTTATACTTAGATGGAGTTTTAAGTAAATTTGGAGAGCAGAGTAGTCATGCAGTGTTGTGTCTCCAAACGAAGGTTAGTTGCTGAAGAAACTCAAATGTAAGTACATAAAGAGTCTTAAGTTATACATGTGAGAAGTGGTATGTTCTCCTGGTTTTGAGTAAATTGTGAGAGAGAAGTCTGTGATGGAACTGGGAGACAGATACAGGTAAAGTAGAGTTAAGATGTGTATTTAAGAAGGTTTTACCTCACGTTATAGTACTTTAGTGATAATACTGTTTTTACTACAGGCTTTTTTTGGTTGGTTGGTTTGAGGTTTTTTACTACTTCTGTTGGAGTTGAGAATAAACAGTAAATGAACCTTGCCTGAAAACCATGTAACAAAACAGTAAAATACATTTTTTTTTTGTGCATTTGCAGGACCACAGTGTGTTAAGTTATCTCAGCAACCATGCTGGCTGCCAGGCTGGTGTGCCTGAGGGCACTGTCGTGCCAGACCATCCGCCCCACCATTACTCAGGCTTCCCCAGCCTTGAGGAGCTCCAGTATAAAAGCATACAGGCTGTGGCAGCCTAGCCAGGTAAGGTGGTTCTCTTTCTGATGGCCATGACTGCACATATTTTGAAGGGTTAAGTGTATTGCCAGAAGAATCCCTTTGCATGGAGTAGTTGATGTGAATGAGCATGAGCCTTCTGCTTGTTTGAGGTACCTGCTGTAATTTACTGAAGGAAGAATGTTGCTCATTCAAAACACAGTGGTTTTAGAGCAATTGAAGTGAAATCTTCTGTTCCAGTGGCTGACTTGTGTCTTGAAATTAATGGGCAAAAGAGGTAGGTAGTGATGGACAGGACTTACTAAGTAAGGTGGCAGGAACAGAAATTCTTGTCCTGTCTCTCTGTTCCCAAGTTAGAGTCTTAAATGTAACAATAAGATAAACACTTTCTTTTCAATTATTTTAGTCCAAATATGTGTTTAGAGCTGTAGCCTAGATTAGAGCAATTTCTGAGCTGTGGCAGGACAATCACAGGTCTAACCAGCATGTTTAAAAACTAGACTGTTGTTATCCTGAGACAGTTTATTCTTCATTGAGACAGGATGTCGCAGACCTGCAGCTCACAAATGTTAGGGGCTGTTGTTGCTCTTCTGTCATCTTGATGAAAGTGCTAGTGGGAAATTTTTCACCACCTTTGTCATTTCCTCTTAAGTATTCTAAGTTTGTAACTGCGTTCTGGGGTTTTCGTGTGTGTGAGTTTTCTAGCATTGGACTGAATATCATTAGCTGCTACATACAACCAAACTGAAGGGCTCTGGTAAACCTCCTGAATTGTAGTGCCCTAATGGCTGATGAAAGTAATGCTTGCATATTTTGTATTTTAGTATTGAAACAAACTCACAGCTTGATTTGAGTCCTTGGCTGCTGAGATGCAATTTTAGTTTAAAAATGCCTGTAAAAAAAGGTCAGAAAACTTCAAAAGTTGTTTTTGAACTTAAGTATGAGTATATTATGTGTTGCTCTTGCAACTTACTAAGACTTTGAGCAGCTTACTATAGTTACTTGGAGCTTGTCGACCTTGAGTTTCTAGGCCGCCATAGGATTCATAAAAATCTTGAGTTTCTAGGCCTTCATTCAAGGTTTGTTCTCTAAATCAAGGTTAGACTTGAAAAAATTTGTGCTGCTTTTCCAGCTTTAGTGTCTGTAAAGTATCAGTATTGTGCCAGAGTATTTTTTACATTAAAATGTTTACACAAAGAATGTTTCAACATAGAAAGCAAAATACTTTATTACAAAATAAAAAAGTAACGATTATGTTTTAATATTGAACAAAAAGGCATGTGGCAGTGTTTAGTATGGTGGGACTAGAGTAGAAAAAATGCAGTCTGAAAATTCCAGCTGCTGAAATTCCCTACATTGGTTCTGTACCTGTAGAATATGTGAATGTTTTTCCACAAAGGTTCCTAAACTGTAATGTTCACTTGTTTTCCTTGAGCACAGTTGCTTCGTATGTTTGGAGCACAGAGTAATGAGAGATTAATTAACAACTTTAAGTGTAGCAAGTAAGTTGATAAGAATATCTTCTATTTTATTTCATTAAATGTTTTGTGTGTTATTTCTGAATCTAACAGAGTTATGCCACCAGAGCAAGAACGGGTGTAAGGCGTGGAAAACTTAGCCAGGAAGTGAAAGAAGCAGCATTTGAGCCATCTGCAGAAACTGCACTTAAAGGTAGAGTAGCTCTGCTTTAAGTACTGAGAATCCCTGAACCTTAGTTTAAAACTTCCTCAAAGGAATATGTTTTCTTCAAACCACTGAAACTGGTAGTGAACTAAATTGGAATACAGTGAAGCTTTAAGGAGGGAATGCAGATACATCAAAATTCACGTGAGGATGTTGTTTACTATCCAAGAAAAAGCATTAAATGAGAGTGTGTGTTTATTTCTTTACACAGCTGATCGCCTGGGGAAATTCATTGTTGCTGGAGGGGCTGCTGTTGGCCTGGGAGCCCTCTGCTACTATGGAATGGGCATGTCCAGTGAGATTGGAGCTATCGAAAGGGCTGCGTAAGTAAGATGGTTTACTTCTTCAATGAAACAAATCTCCTCTCTATCCATCTCTTGTTTAGCTGCTGTCACCCAGTGTGCACTCAGCTTACGCTTTTATAAGCCCTGAAGAGTAAACCCTCACCTATGCCTTCGCATGTTTTTAAAGCAAATTTAGAATTATTCAGC